>BQNB010002720.1:7923-75423 GCA_026074375.1 Tanacetum coccineum
ACGTAAGAAAACGAAGAAAAACGGACGAAAACATACAAAAACTAACCAAAACGTATGAAAACGGACAAAGCGTACGAAAACGTCCGAAAACAAACGAAAACGGATGAATACTTTCAAAAACGTATAAAAACGGATAATGAATGACTTCGGTTAGTAAATAAAACATCCTTAGCTTCTACAAAAAAAATAAGTTACCAAAACCTATCTAGACCCAGACCCAACCACCCTACTCATCTAGACCCATGTTTTTAGAATACCCATCTAGACCCAGACATCAAAACCCACGACCCAAACCACCTCTTTTGCCACCTCTAGCTCTAGTAAGTGGTCAAATGATATGGTAAATATTAATATTTTATGTTGTGTGTTATATATGTATTATCATTTTGTTTTGTAAGTTATACATAAATCTCATTTTTTTGGCATTAGTTTATTTTTATTTTAGACAAGCCAATTCATAAAAGCATCAGGTGTAACAAATCTTCACATTTTTGTTTTCATGATGTCAATGAATCTCATAATTATAATTATAAATCCTTACAATAAGGAGGATCATCGGGTGCACATTTATTATTTTTTACCCGGACCCGACCCACTCACCTCACATCACATACATCCGGTCCAAACCCGCCCAAGCCCCTGTACATTTAATGCTTTCCAAACCCGTTTAATAACAAAACACGTATTGAATTGAGTTTTTTTTGTTTTGTAAGTTTTGGTTATATTGAATATGGGATTATAAGCTGTTTAATAAACCCATATTCTGATAGGTTATGGTTTTTTGGTCAAAAATTAATTTAAACACCGACTTATGTAACTCAACTAAAATACATTTATTTTTCTAAACATAATTTCGGATTGAACCTCTTGACGACCTATGTTACGTATATTAAGCTGAATGCTGAACCTTCATAGTTATTGATTTATTACTTCCTTCCATTGCTTTAAGATATGTTTGTATTGCTTTGATTTTCAGATTGAGAGTGGGGATAACACGTACGTGGCGTTTCGATTTGATAATACCTATTTATGAAATTACTTTGAGTTTATTATAGGCGATGAAGATACTTATGATATTATGCGTCCCGTATCTTGGCAGGGCATCGCCATCAAAATGGTGTTTGCAGCCATGGCGGGTCGAACGACCTTTTATCTGGTCCACACTCCCAAATCTGAGCCAAATATGTTACATATTTTGATATTTAAAGTGTTATTGAAAAACTACAAAATCAGACGCGTATTATCAAGAGCCATAAGGTGATATTTGAACTGCTATCAATTTTTACACATTTATGTAGTTCAACTTGCTTTCTAATTAAAATTGTGTTGTTTCATCACAGGTTCAGCTATGGCAGAAGTTTAAACAGGAGGAGGAGCAGTATAGGCAATGAAAGGCCAATCACGAGAAGCAACCGATGCATGTAACACCCAACTTTACTGTAGCAGTAGTGATTACGATTATGGTTGAGCAAACCTGAGCCCAACTGATCCAATCAAGCCGACTCCTACTCGGTTTTGGTTTTCGGTTTTGTATATTTACGATTTCCGGTTTTGGCTCGGCCCAAAACCAAGAAAATCACACCTAAACCATCCAACCTGAACTAACCGGCACAAAACCAAACCGACCGAGTCAATTCGGTTTGGTTCTCGGTTCACGACCTTCTACAAAATTGGTTCGGGTCGCCCTTTATCCGATGCTCAGCCCCATAGGAAAGAATGTGGTTAAAAAATTGTATCCATATTACAAGTTCTTTAAACTAATAGCTTAGTTTTCTATTTGTATCAAGAATTTTAGATACTACGGTAATACCTTAGTTTCTTGAGCAGTATTCAATGACTAATTATTTAGTAATAAAATTAGAATTTCGCATATTACAAGTTTAGGTGAGTAAAAATTAGCAGCTAAGATTCTTTCTATTTTGTTATTTGTAGAATTTTTATCAAGCACTAACAGCCAAATACATTCGTAGAAGTTGTTCGCAAAATACAACAGAGAAATTAGGTGTTTGCGCACACATTTTACAGCTTCATATGCTGTTTGTTAGCAGCTTTTTATGCTGTTTTTAACAGCTTTATATGCTGTTCTTTAACACCTTTTATAGGCTGTTTGGACAACATAGAAAATGGGTGTTTGGACACTTGATTTTACAGCTTTTTATGTTATTTTTTAACAGCTTTGCACGCTGTTTTTTACCAACTTTTATATGCTCTATTATTTTACTCCACTCTTAGTGTAATACTGATTGAGGCCTTATGTGGGTTTATTAGTTCAGATGTACAAAACATTTGAGGCTCCAATGGGGAAAAAGATTAAGTAGGCAACCTGAAATGTTCAAAAGGAGAAGCGGTTTCCAACCACTTCTCCCAAACAGTTTTACAAGAGTTTTCTACAATAATATTATCAGTCGCATCTCTAAAACTTTATGATTCTGACGTTAAATATTGTTAACAGATGACCAATATTTCCAAGGATCCGGAGCACATTGTTTCTCAGAATTATGAAGTTGACAGGAAGGAAGCGAAACTCGACTGCTTGGACAGTGTGGGATAGATCTATTGTCGTATGTGGTTGTGATGGCTACAGGTGCGGTTAGCCCTTTTATATTTTTGTTGCTTATTAAATCGTTAACAATATATTAACTGCTCACTAACTATTGTTTTTAACGTTCTTGCAAAGACAAATGTCTGTTGTGCATATAGAACGTGGTGAAACCACGGAGCAAGGGAAACCGTCGGTACTCCATATAAGTCACGCTGCAGTAGCCACAGTAAGTAAAAAATTTAGAGCCTCGATAAAAGTTTGAGTTTTTACGGTTATGGTTGCTTTTTATATTTTTGACCGTAATTATAAATATATCAAGCCTCCAGAAAGCATGACCACAAGGAGCTGGGAAAGAAGGTTGTTTGGACAGTTTTGACGATGATGATTCTTCCTATGACTTTGTCACTGAGGGTGTTTCGCCTAAATCTGATTCAGCTCCTGATGATCAAATCCAGTTAGTTGCTGATAAGTTAGGTAGGGAGAATGGTGTTGTTGTTGTTAATGGATCCGTAGAGGTTAGGGATGACGAGCCGATTGTCGAAAATGGATCTGTTGTTGTTGTTGAAAATGAGAATGGTCATGCTGGGGAGATCATGGGCGAGGAAGTTGTTAAGAGTATCGTTCAAGTGGTGAAAGTACAAAAAAAGGCGGAAAAGATGTAATCTATATGAAGCAACAGTATGCATCACCTCTGAAAAGGTTAGAGGCGATGGCTGATAAGAGATTCCTCGATGTTGATGGACAATGTGGCATAATGATAAGGTATTATATTTATGCTCTATTATTTATCGGTCTCATTGCAGAAAGTAGTTAGGCTTCACAACGGTAACTGATTACAATAATTTACATTAGCTATTCAGTTTAGATTAGAAGGGCATTTTCAATTCAGATATGGATGGGGCAATTTGGGTTATAGTTTGTGTCTAATGGGTCAAAAATGGTCTAAAGAGGAATGGCTAAAAAAACTGGGCAAATGGGTTGAAAGTCACCCGGTGTAAAATAAGTTATGCATAGAACCACCCAAGTCATTTTGTTACCAACAAGGTTGACCCTTAGATGTCTACATTGAAAGATTTGGCCTAACCATTGTTTCCTGTGCTGATTCAAAATACAGGTTCTTGAAGATAGTGTTTTTCCCGACGGAACGGTGCTAAAGAAAGGAAGAAAAGCACCAAATAAGACTAAATACAACCCAAAACGACGCCCACTAATCGTCCCGCAGCGGAGCGCGGGCAAACCCCCTCGTTATGATGTACATAAACGAAGTATTTCGATGATTAAAATAATTTGTTGTTTTGCCACGCAAAATGGAACAGTCGTTGAATGCGAGGTTAAGCGGAAGGATGGTGAACAATCGCGTAGGAAAAACACAAAGTATGAACGGGTATTGTCATTTTTATAATTTGTTATCAAATTTAAATTAATAAAAAACAATGAAAATATAGTGTCCATTAGAAACAAAAAATGCATAAACAGTTAAACACCCCTTAAATTAGCGGTGTTCACATGACGGTTTAAGTCGGTTTGTTGGAAGATTTAAACTATCCATCGCGGGGCAGGTAGTTAATTTTACTACCCGAAACCGAAATGTACTAGGCCGGTAATCGGACTTGCAGGTACCCGAAATGAGCGTTTACATGGTTCGGGTCACGGTTAACCATTTTTAGATGCTTAATCGAGTTTGGACGTATGAACAATTACATGATCTACAACGTAAAATGTCAATAGATTAAAATCATATTAAAGTTGTTCCGTCACAATACTCGCATTCAAATAAACATACATGAGGCATTCAGACTCGTGCGATGCGCCGACTTGTTTTTCGGAAAAAAATGAGTTTTTGCTCATGTCACGTATTGCATAATTTTAGAGTTAAAGGAATGTTAAACGCATACGGCTTTTTCAAAATTGATGTACCAGTTTCGAGGTTTGTTGTTCATATGATATAATTGGCATTTGACCAAACGGGTGTTACTTTTTTTCATTAAGTTAAGTCATATGTTGAACACGAGGGGTGAATTACATCCTTTTAAGTCCATATAAAGCGACAATACAATTTTGCTTATTCTTTCAATAAATATTCATTTATTTGATAAGGGACCAAAGTCAACAAACCTGCTACTTAATTTAGATAGCACAGAAGTTGTGTTAATCATATAGGACCCAAATTTTTATTAAGCAAAATTGAATGCAAAAAGAGACAATATCATGCTGCTTGCATGTGTTTGAAATTATTCATTTGCGCATTTCACTAAAAGAAATTAGGTATATTGATTGTTAAATGTATTTATTTTTTTATCAATATTATTTATTTATAAATTTGATATGTATTAATTTACTTTAAGAAAATATTAATGTTACTTTTGTATCAAGGTTATAGTTTCTAAGTACAAATAAATTAATATATAAATAATATATAGTCAAATAATTAAAAGTTAATAGAACTGTATATCATCTTTAAATAAAAAAAGCATAAGAACAAATTATCATTCGAATAATAAATACAAGATAATTAAAAAACAACCTAAGAAAATATATTTAAAAAAACGAATTTATCATTCAAAATTTCGTGCTCTCATGACATCGATGCATGGCTTCTTTGTCTCACCTATTTATATAGGCATGCTTCGGTAACAATATGAAATGAAGTTGAAAGGGTTTTATTAATGCTTCGGTAACATTATAAAATGAAGTTGAAAGGGTTGCGAATTGAAAGGGTTTTATTTATGCTTCGGTAACATTATAAAATGAAGTTGAAAGGGTTGCAAAAATTACTTATAATAGATTTATTACACATTAATAGACTTTTTTATATGTCATTACTCTTCTTACAACTCAACTTTTTTATATAGTTAGATAGATTTATAATTTTATAAACAAAGAATAAAGGCATTAAGACTCCACAATAAATATGAAGACTTAATCTTTTATAATACGAGGCGTACCGACACGTGCGTTGCACCGGGCTTGGTGTTTGGGAAAAATCTGATTGTTGCTTATGTGAATCCTTGTTAAATGCATACGCGTATGGTTCTTTTTAAAACCTTATTGTTGCTTACGTGTGTTGCACCGGGCTTGTTTTGTGAGAAAAATATGAACTTTTACTCGAGTATTTTATGTGGCGTCATTGTACGTGTTGTGTAGAACATTGTTGAAGTAATGTATATGCATAATATTAGAACTTTTTGGCCATTTAATCTATTCACATATATTGAGGACTCCAAAGAGAGAGCATTGGGTTCATAATTTTTTAACTACAAACTATACATTGCTTCTACTTATTTTTTTGGTACTTGAAATTGTAATATATAGGAAGTTTCTTATAATCAGTTATAAGGAGATTATATAAGCCGAAACAAACGTCCCTAAGTTTATAAGCAGAATAGGAGTGCCATGTTAAAAGGAAAAATATGAAACCGAATGTACTGGGTGCAAGCCGGTCAATGCTTCATATTACTATCGCGCCATCCGTGGGACTCGAACCCACGACCACGTGGTTAAAAGCCACGCGCTCTACCAACTGAGCTAGAACGGCTATTTGTGTTATTATTTCATCGTAACTATATTTAATGTCCTGGCTGTTTAAATGATGCAAATAAAACTCTAATAATGCTATATATCAGAGTATTACCATTTCATATTCGAAGTCTATCTAGTGTGATCATTCCTTGTTTATTGTAATTGTTATTATATACTAATCACATTAATCTTAGTATTAATATGTACGTTAACAATAAAATACTTTTTCACATGTGACATATAAATGATATCTAACCATAGCAGGAGTAGACATTTGAGTAGTATCTCATTGTTTACAGTTCAATTAACGAAGAAAATAAAAATTCTTACCTTCATCATCCTCTTTTCTTCGGAATAGATGTGCGCATCTAAATCTGCCTGCCTTTTCTCAGCTGCGTGAATGGCTTGCAAGAACTAATTTTTCATCATTTAACATGTCAACGTCATCCGTGCCTTTTACATCATGAGTGCCTTTCACAGCCTCAGCTACTTTCTTCAGTTTCACATCACAATCTACTTTCATTTTCAGTTTTCACATCACATAGTAATTATACGCTTTTACCTTAAAATGCAAGACTCCCCACCTACAAATAAGTGTTTTTGGGATTGCTTTACTGAATTTTTGCTTATGCCTTCAAACATTTTGTGCTATCCAAATTGCTTCTTCTCTGCTTTTAAATTTTATAATAATAAAAATATATATTTATGCATTAACCCCTTGGGTGTCAAAAGGGGGTGTTTGGGATTGCTTACTATTTTTGCTTTTATGCTTCAAGCAATTTTGTGCTATCCAAATTGCTTCTGCTTTTATGCTTACTTTTTAGATTCTGATAAGCACACACTGCTTATTTCGATGTGTTTATTTAACTTGAAATTTAAATTTCCTCTTTAACTATCATTATAATTCTAAAACCTTTATAAATTGGTTATTTTTTCTGACTATATCTCAACTTTAACATAATAAGAAAATCTAAACACTATTTCCAGAAGCACTTAAGGGGTGTTTGTTTCGGCTTAGGAAACATAAGCTCATTAGGGCTTATATATCATAAGCCCTAATTTTTCGGCTTATTTTGAGACTTGTGAGCTTATATAAGTTTATAATGATATGATAAACTTATATAAGCCTATAAGTCTCAAAATAAGCTAGAAAATTAGAGCTTATGAAATCTAAGCCGAAATTAAATTTAATTTAGGCTTAAATTTCATAAGTCCTAATTTTCTAGCTTATTTTGAGACTTGGGGGCTTATATAAGTTTATTATGATATAATAAACTTATATAAGCCTTTAAGTCTCAAAATAAGCCAGAAAATTGAGGCTTATGAAATATAAGCCTAAATGGGCTTATGTTTCATAAGCTAAAACAAACATCCTATTATTTCTGAGTAGCTTATAACTTATAAGTACTTCTTAATTAGAAGCATAAGCAGAAATAAAGCAGTCCTAAACACCCTCGAAAGTAAGTCTCGAATAAATTATTTTCAGTGTCTAACTTTATCTACATATGTAGATGGCGTCGCATTTTGTTCAGCTTCATCTCTTTTAAGGTATGCATCAAGAAGTGGACTGGACTCTTTATCATCATTCTGGTAATCCTGCATAAATTACCCGTAAATAGATTTCATGTTATAGACCAATTATGCAGAAAAGACTGTTGAGGTTGCTCTGGATTTACCACATTTTCTTCAATTATTGGAGCAACTTCAGGCGGTATCGATGTAATCTGAACTCCCTCATGGTGTTCTGTAGTTGGCTCGACTCCTTGATTTTTTGTAGCAGGATCCGCTTTAATCGTTTCTACTGAATCAAACCTTGCATTATCAGAAGCTAAAATGTAGTTCTCCAAGTTAGGTGGCTAAGTATTTAGGTAAAATACATCATAACGGGTCAAATCAGTAATTTAATCTAAAAGCGAAGCTTAGTCTCTTAAAGTATAAACAATGAAGTTGGTTTAATCACATCAGTACCTTTCTTAGGTTCTCTTTAAATACTTGTTGTTTCAATCCGTTTAGAGATCTTAGGGGGCTCAAAAAAGGTCACTGCTTATACAAAAACGATGAAGTTTTTCATTTTGAGTTTTATAACAAAAAAGCATACATGTACGCATTGACAATTAAGTACCTTTCTTTTAGGCAGCCTGATGCATATATGTTACGCGTTTTGACCCATTACCCATCCTCTTGTAGTTGTGACTATGTCACCTTTATTTCTACTTTAACATGTACCTATATATACCAAAGCTTCTTAAAGTATGAGAAACATAATTGTTCCAATAGCCTTATGGAAGCATTTTTCAATGCAAATACATCTAAATTAGGTCTAAACTAGTACTAAATTAAGAATTCAGGTTGTAATTTTTAATACGCGGGCCAAGTCATATTGATTATATGCATGTTCATTTTGTAAATAACGAATACTAAAATTTGTGAATATTGATATATGACAGATATTTGGCAGCATTACCACGCTCTTCACTGAGCTTGCGAAATTTATCTCCTAAATCTTGTACCAAAACTCTGAAAACTAATAATACAATATAGCAATTCCAAACACTACAAACTAAACAAATTAATCAATCTATCAATAAAATTTCATATATTTTAAACTTTAGAAACTTGTATGAACCCACTTCATAGAAAAACACAACAATTACAAGAAAGCTCAACATTTAGAGAGAAAGATGGACCGTAGTGATATATAACAAACCTTGTACATTTCCTTATAATCCGGCCATGAACTCATCTAGCCTGGAATATAAGTATTTTGTAAGATAGAAGTTAATAAGTTGATGCAACATGAATGACTATAAAGAGACTATTTAGCACCTAGATGATCGGCTAAAAGATTAATTGCAGCCTAAGTCTCAATGATCAAATAATATATTCTAAAACACACATCAAAACAACCCTAAACTTACATTTTCTTTCTCCATTCATCATATTGCTTCTTTGTCTCATTGCGCTCATTAGTTACCACGTTAAGCTCCTCCACTTGCTCATTGTATACAGATACTTTTTTCTGATAACTGCAAAAAGAAGCAATTTAAAACATTGAAATTTAACATGTAACCAACAAAATGAACAACACATGAAAACAATTTCTTACTCGGAGATAGAATCAAGATTAGGATTCATCTCTTTCATTTGTGCTTCAAGTAGCACCACCATTTCTAACGCCTTTTTAAGATCAGAACTCTTGGCAAGAGATTCATCTCCAAGTGTAGCTTGAAGTTTTTCTAGGTCCACTAAATTTTTCTGGATTATGCCATTATAAGATAACAAAGGAATATTAAAAGTTGCACTAAAAATCTGGTTGCGTGTTTAAGAAGAGGTATGTGCATTAAAACGTACTATTCCATATGGTTAGAAAGAGTTTTGGTCAATAACTAAAGAAGCATACATGTACTCATTGACAATTCAGTACCTTTCTTTCAGGCGGCCTAATACATAAATGTTAATCGTTTTGACCCATTACCCAGCCTCTTGTACCTGTGACTTTTTCACCTCTATTTCTACTTTAACATGTACATATATATACCAAAGCTTATTAAAGTATGAGAAACTGAATTGTTCCAATAGCCCCATGGAAGCATTTTTCAATGCAAATACATCTAATTAGGTCTGAAATAAAACTAAATTAAGAATTCAGGTTGTAATTTTTATACTCAGGCCATGTCATATTAATTATATGCATGTCATTTTGTAAATAACGAATACTAAAGTGAATATTGATATATGACTATATTTGGCAGCATTACCACACTCTTCACTGAGCTTGCAAAATTTATCTCCTTCTAAATCTTGTACCCGAACTCTGAAAACTAATAATACAAAATAGCAATTCCAAATAACCGTGATTGGTACAAACTAAACACATTAATCAATATATCAATAAAATTCCATATATTTTAAACTTTAGAAACTCGTATGAACCTACTTAGAAACCTCCTATACTAATTCACATACAAATCACACACTGTGACCAAAAATGAGTGTAAAACCATAAAAATCACAAAACTAATACGCACTTGATCCTTTAAGGATGGGAACCATGTTCTTAACAATTCCCATAACTCCTAGCCTAAATTCCACTTTAGACCAACATATTTCACATATTTCTGCAAGAAAAAGAACTATTAGGCGGGTCAACTCATCAACATAGATATAACTAATTTGAAATATTAGCTAAATATCCTAATAAAGGTTTGTAGAAACCTTTGTGGTGAATAGTTCACTTCGTTGACATGCGCCTCATTGTCCTTTATAACTGCATACAGTCCGAGTTCCTAACAACGACACAATTCTGCAACTACCGAAGGTGAAATGGTGGACTGGCTGACAAAATTAGATAAATGCGCTCCTCACAAAGTGCCTGGTCACTGCTATCCTCTGCACCTCTAAGATAACAAACATAAAAGGTTAGAAAACAATTATGAAAATCATCAAAGGTGCTCTGCACAAACGTGCAAGCAACTTGGTGCATTAAACACTCATTTACAGGGTACTTTATTAGGAATATACACTTGAAAAATCACCGCTGTTATAATGTAATTTGCATAAGTTGGATGTAGAATCTGAGTTATAGTGTTTCTTAACTCGTCTCTTGGTTGGTTCAGTTTTTTTGCTCGACCTACACCACGAAGAATCAGGCAGGCTCTTATGTTTGTAGATTCTTCTGATAGGTAAAGGCCTTCAGCTATTTCAAGTGTTGTTTAGTGATCTCTGGTCAGTGCATAACATTTGTGTCGGGAAGACTATGTAATGCGTTTACCATCTGCAATAGTATGTAAATTAATACACATAAATAAGGATAAATATATATAATAGGTTAACCAAAATACCACCTCCTGACGTACTTCCAATCGCAGTCTGCTCACTTCTCGACACAGCTTCAAACCTCCAAATAATCTGCCTTATCACTAACCTGATTAGCAACAAAATTTTAGGTGTATAAGGCATCCAACAAACTATAAAACCCCAAAAAATCCTAAAGATAACGTAGTACGAAAAAAAACAAAAAGCAAGCATAATTTTTCATTGAGGCATAAAAACAAACACGTGGTATACTTAAATAAAAAAATCATTATAACACAAAAAACCCCCAGCAACTTAATTAGCTAATCTACCACTCAAATTAATAGCAATCAACCAACAAATTTGTTAGTAGAAATATTGCGATATTTAATCTATACATTCTCTTTATGTTTTGGTGATGACAAACATGCAACTTATAACACATAACGTAAAGTGCTTAAGTTACTCGTAATCACTAATCATCAATTCGTCAACATCTTTCGACGTCTCAAGTTTTCTTCAACAATAAATTTAAGTTCGCACCCGACGTAAATCACTAAAGGTATGAACAAACAAACTTTAATTTGTTGAATGATCAAAGAAATTTTTTATTTTTCCAAACCTTACATTTATAAAATGGGACAAACATTTTTAAAATATATACAAAACATTTTTGTATTTATAAGAAATGTTTTATTCAAAATAAATATTTTGAATTCAAATTTTCCACCTAGAAACGGCTAGAAAGTTCCAGAAAAACCTTCCCCACAAAAAGACAAAAAAGGAGCGTCTGAAAAATGGGCGGCCCCCTTAATTAATTAAGGGGACCGGCCATAATTAAGGGGACCGCCCTTGTATAATTAAGGGGACCGCCCAAATAAAAAATTAATATTTTTGCCTATAAATAGTGGACTGTTTCCACAGATTTTCTCACCTCTTTGCACAAAGTTTTCTCAGATCTAAAACCTCCTTTCAAACCCTTTCCTTTGATCACTTAACTTATTATAAGTTTGTTTAAAATGTGATCCAATCATCCATCCATTGAAGTGCAAGAGAAGAACTTTCGTTATCATTAAGATACGAAGTTATGTAGGCTACTTAGGGCATTCGTGACATGTCTTACATTCACAATGTATAGATCGAGTCCATGTATTCCAAACTTGTGTAATTATATTTAACCAGTTCTAAAAAAAGAAAAAAAAATGGGGAAAGTGTGGTGGCTTTTCGCTTATGGTGACGGGTGGCAGTGGGGGTTTGGTGTATGTGCACCGAGGTTGTGGAGGTGTTCGGGGATGAAGCTGAGCTGCGAGAGGTGGCGGTGGCAGCAGCTGCTCTAACCATCCGAAACAAACACTTCCTAGCTAGTGTATTTTAATCCAAACAAACGCACCTAAATGATACTTCGTTTACACAAAAACGCACACCTATCTTTATGAGGGCTGATAGAAATGGCGAGTGTGGTGGTGACGAGGTGAGGATGGCGTGTAGGCGGCTGAGGTGGGTTCGGTGGATGTGGCGGCGGGGCAGGGCAGCCGTGGTGGTGATGTCGGTGTCGGTTGGAGGTAGAGATGGAGCTGCGGAGATGATGGTGATATGGTGGCGCGTGGCGGAGAGTGGTGGAGTAGATCGGGTAGATCGATGGAGGATCTATCTTTTTATATATTTTGGGTTCGTCGGAGTTTGGCCGGAAAAGTGGCCGGCGGTGGTGGCGGTGGCCGGAACAACCCGCCGGAAAAGATGGAGAAGAAGAGAGGATTTAGTGGGGTGTGTGTGTTAATTTTGTTATAAATGAAAAAAAATTATATAATTTATATATATATAATAAAAGTTTTAAAGTTTTTGAATAGTTGTTAATAGTTGAGGGTTAACTTGTAAATATTTCACAGGGACCTAACGTGTAACTTTTGTTAATTATTGATTCGGGACTCGTTTGAGGTACTTAACGGAGGAATTAAAATACGAAACTTGCGCCATTGTTTTTCAAATCATTTTTCTGATAAAAACGAGTATTTACTTGATTATATTTTATAAATGTTTTTATAAAATGTATTTAACGTTTATTATTTATTTTGGGTAACACGGGTAACCTTTGACCTTTCAAAATGAAACTTTAATTTGAACCCTTGTGTTTTTTTATATAATAAACTCCTTTGAAATAAAAAAAAAATTAAATAATTTTAATTAAACACTTATATTTACTAATAAAGGTGATAATAAATTAGTAAATTTAATAATGTTTTGCGTCGGTACAGGATGTGTTCTAAATTTTTGCGAGACATTTAGTCCTTTTTCCTTTTGGTTTGTGTCTCGGTAAAACATAAAAAGTAGTTAGAATGTCGTTTACATCCAATATTTCTTTAGAGTCGAAGTTGTGAAAACGTAATTTATAGTCGGGTCGTTTTTGATAAATCGAATGACAATATATGGTGTGGTTGTTTAGTGGGGTCAGAGAATAAAATCATCTTCCTCGGTTTCAAGTCAAATAATTAGAAAAAAAATTTTCAACATGAGCGATAATAATGCGAAATTTTTAATTGTTATTTAAAAACGTTTTCAAAAATTTTACCCGGCTTACGCGGAAATCGGTTATTTATGTGACCGTAAAGAGGTTCAAAAAGTCAAAAGTCCAAGTCGGAACCCAAAAGTCACAGGTTAAAATATTAATTTAAAATATTTTGTTGTTAGGGGGAATGCAAAAATTGCGGGGTGGTGACAGTACCTAACCCTTTAAGGAAACCAACCCGGGATTCTGATTTCTTTTAAACCTATTGTGGTGTGATTAGGTAAGCATATTTAGGATTATACAAATCCGTTTTTAAAAACAGGTCGATAGAAAATTTTATCAGCAAAAATTCAATTTTTTTTGATACTTCTTAATAATACAAATAACTTCTGCTAAGCTAGACCAGGTTATTTTAATTCAACAACATGAGGTATTTTAGAAAATAAATCGGGTTTACCAGTTTTTCTGTTGATATGAACATGTTATAAGAAAGTTTTATTGATAGGAAAAACATAAAAGGAGAAAGTGTAGAACGTTGTTGGGTATGCTGTATAGAGGGTTTTAAATGTTTTAGGGCAGAGATATCTGTAGGGACCGGTGATAAATATCGAACGAGGCTAAAGGATGTAAGTATTCAACTTACTTAGAAGGTACGAGGAAGTATCGTAACTCAACTCACCTTAACCAAAGGAGGAGAATAAAGTATAACCGAACGGCTCTAATCGCAAATTACTAAATAGACGCGTCGTAGAACGAGAAATAATAATAATAATAATAACGGAACGTTGCACACAACGTTTAATAAGGAAATAGACAACCATATATGTTTGTGCTTTAGTTTAGTCAATAAAATGTATTCTTACGACTTCTCAAGTTTATAAAGATGTTACGACGTTCTTACTAAAAGTTACTATTTGAAGGAAAATATGTCATTTTAGGAAATTTTAATTTCTGACGATAACAAGAAAACATCCCCTAATTTAGAAATCATTTCTATAGTCTCCACAAAACGAACTATGAAACCGAAACTTTAATCCAAAATACTTAGCTGCAAAATATATATATTATATAAATAGTTAGCTATATTTAGAAATGACCAAACAAAGAAACAAACAAAACACAACAAACACAAAATAAAAATACAACAAACAAAGAAGGTAAACAAAAAAATAACACGAGCAACAATATCGAATAAGTTAGCCCCCCCACTTTTACCCACATCCCCACCACGCTACGACCACGACTTATCATTTTTAGAAAAATTCCTAAACCTTCGTTTTGATATTAAAAAGCTCCACGAATATTTTCAAAAACTTTCGACACTTAATAGACTTTTAGAAACATTTTTTTTAAACATCCGTTTACCCTCATTTAAAACTCGGACCAGCAACTATATTTTTATAAATCAACCCATGGGCTTGACCAAAAACTTGACCATAACACTGCCTAATATTATTCCAAACCTATCCAAAACTCTTTTATGCCAAAACTAATCCACCAAATTCACTTTAATTCAAGCCTAACCTCATTGTCGTCATTGTTGCAACTCATAAATCTCACAGCCTTTCAACAAGAACAATTTATATATCTGAAATCATCAAAAACCTTTATTAAAGTATTTATTCATTTTTTTTTAAATTGAAAATCATAGCACAAACATATGGAGTCGTGAATCAAAAGTATAAGAATACACAGCAACAATAACTATAACAAATGGTGATGGAATGCGAAGAGTGGGATGTTTCGTGAAATCAATATCCCAGAATAAGGGTCCAACACAAATGGGGAGGGAGATCGCAGGCAAAGTAATACATAAAAATGATAATAGGTTAGTAACAAGTGAGGTCTTAAGATTTTGCTGATGGTAAAGACACGATCGTGCTTTCTAGATCTTTTTAAAACGGATTTACGGTGATTCTCCGGTTCGAGTTCATACTCAGTCATAGGTCGGTAGTGTTTCCCAATCTTGAGAAGTAAGCAATAAAATCTCCAAATTCAAGTCGGTGCCGTGTTGTTCTTCTCATAGAACTTTCAGTTGGTGTAGCTATTCCTTAGGGTCGATTTTCGAGTAGCGCTACATCCTCTTATTGATCAGAAAAATCGTCTATACTAGAAAAACGGGTAACGGTTAGCTTGTAAAGATTCTCTCCAGCTTAATCGGTGACATCCTGAAGGAGTCCATCGAAGGTTTTGTCCGAAACGAGGATCTCATAATACACGTGATATCTATTCTTCACAAAAAGGCAAGTATAACGAAAGAAAAATCTCCTAGTTTTAAAGGTTATAATCCACTATAGATGTGAATATGCTCATTACATTCTAGAACCTTTCTTCAATCCGTAATTTCCATGACTACAGTAAGCATGAATTTAGTCTCTCCGCTAATGGAATGGTGTTTCTACTATACCAAGGTTTGAAGAAAATCAGCTTAGTTAATGATGCATACGAATACAATTACCACGTGACCAGACACGACTCAAGAATCCGCACTCATAAATTAATAAAAAATACAAAGAGCAATATAATCTCGTTAAACAATGTATGGAAAAGAAAGAAAATAGAAAAGAAAAGTAAAGGAATTTGACAAGAATTTATAGTGACCAACTCCTCCACAATAGGCAGGTTCTTTCAGAAATTTATACATAGGTGAACAAGCTAGGTATATATTTAAGAACTAACGTATAAAAATGCTCTTTTAGATCCGAACTAATGTTATAAAAAAAAAATCTTATACGGTATAAACGATATAGTTTTTGAGGTAGCAACATAGTTTGTGGTAATGAAAACAAGGTTGTATATATAACGACGCAAGATATTTTGTAGGATAACATAAAATGTTTCATGAGGCGATAACAAAATAGTTTACAAGAAGGTTACGTGACGGTTTATAATGTAAAGGTAACAAATGGTTTTCGAGTTGACAACGTCCAATAAATTATAAAGTGGCAACGGAAATAGTTTATAAAGACACGAAGTAGTTCCAATAATGATGTTGACAAAATGATTTCATAAATGGACAGCGAAATAGTTTATAAATACAACGAAATAATTCCTGAGGTGACACAAAAGAGTAGTAAGAATATCTGCAAAATAATTTATACAATGTACAAAATGTTTATAATTAAAACGCGTCAATTAGATTATAAAATGAAAATGGAAGTTGGTTTTCATTAACTAATACTCAAATAAGTAAGAGGTACTATAACATAATCATAAAATCGTTGACACAACTGTTTATGGAATGATATCAATAATAGTATAATAAGGTGTTGAAATAAACAAGAAGCCTATCAATCAGCAAACGTTTGTAAACTGGTGTAAAATATTCATAACGCGAAAACTAGTTTAAAAAGACGACACTACAATATTTTCATAAGGATACCATGTGTGCGGGGGGCACTGGTAGTAGGTGATTTGAATGAACACTTAGTATAATAACAGTAAGGCAGATACATAATAATAGTGAAATGGATGATAAACGTAAAGGAAGTAGCTTCCTTATATTTACTAGAGAATTAAAGTGTAACTGACAAAATCGTCATGACACAAATTGAACAAATGATTTAGGAAAAATCCACACAATACACGAAATTCACAGGTAAGTACTAGTGCAAAACTCTTAGAGATTACAACCTGAGTCTACTTTGGTTTCACTAAATAGGGAAAAATCTTTCCTTAAATATCAACGTTACCTTTGACGGTGTTAGAGCTCCAACGAGTTTTAGCCTCCTAAATACGGTTCACACGGTTCAGATTTCTAATTTTCCACTATGGCTTCTAAGTTGAATATCGAAATGGGTGTCCTGTAATTCCTACTCACATGGCCAACACTCTTGTAGTTATTGCACTTCACAGTGCAATGACCATTGTGTGCAAGAACTACGTTTTTGTGGAAGGAAATTTTGCTACTGTTCATACGTCTTTGAAATTTGGTTTTATATGCAATGTAACTCTCACACCTTTTTGCCGTTTAAGTTTTTTTGTTGTGGGGTGGTGTTAGTTTTGGGCGGCGGGGGGTGATGTGGGAGGTTGCAGCAATTCCTTACTACATGTTTTCCCTAGCGTACGACCTATATCCATTTAGTTGCGAGCCATGAAGATTTCATTCCTCATAAACAGTGGTAGCTTTCCGATACATTAGCAATTTTATTGGGTTACAATACACTCGATACTCGTGGAACTCATTCCTTCCTGTCTTGTCGTCGGTATATACTTCAAATCGAATAGGTAAAGGAAAATGAAAATAATCGGATAAATGGTTATGTTAGACTAATTTCTGATGGCCATACGCGTCCTCACAAAATCTTCAAGGGTGAATGAAAATACATGCAGGCACTCTAAAGAGTATGTGACCGATGTTTAAAACTCGTCTTCAGAGACGGGAGTACAACAAATTTTAGGGAATATCTGAAAAACCCAACATAGAGTCCTAAATAGTCTGATGAGTATTGCGGTTAAAGTAAATAAATTAAGATCTGTTCATCATGAACGAATGACAATAGCTAATTACCTTATTAAAACCACCACTAAAGTCCCGGCCCATACAAGATTTGGAAACTTTTATATTCATACATATTTTCCATGTAACTAACCGTGGACCTGGGTTTCGGCGTAATACGATATTGTATAAGATTATGAATAATAAATTCGAGACCATTGCATCGCTCACAATGTCTTAGACAAAATTTTTTTTTTTGAGACCCTTGTGATTTTCCACCCCCATCCACAATGTTCTAAATAAAAGTTAATATTTTATATAAACAACTTCACATATAATATTAGAGGGAAAAAACGTAAGGCGAGAAACGTAAAAACCGCAGAAAAGATAACCGCAATGAAAAGATAACCTCAAACAAAAGATAAACGCGCAAGAACAGATAAACGCAGAGAAAAGAAATGTGTAATCTTCATAGCAAAAACACTATAATAGGCACACATAAAAGCACGTAAGGATCACATACTGGTTATAGTCCAGACCTAGATGTCTACCTAGATAATCTACCTGGTTCTCTATAACCTTGTGCTCTGGAAACCGAATCAGTCCACAACCCCCAGACGGGGCCTGGACGGAATACGTGTCCGAGGGCGTGACGTCATCATAATCCGAACACAAGGCACAAGAGAACGACCACTAATGGACGTTTTGGAAATCATAACTCGTTGCATTGTTTAAAAATAAATAAGTTTTACATGATTTAAAAGAAATTAAACATTTGCGGAAGCATAAGTAAAATGTAGCGGAAGCATAATTTGGTTTTCAAAAGACAACGAGTATGATATTTTGATAAGTCTTGAAAGAGTATCATATTGCACGTAGACTCCACATAGCACATCAAGAAGTCCAAAGCTAAGCACCTGAGAAAACATGTTTAAAACGTCAACATAATGTTGGTGAATTCATAGGTTTAAGTTTGTACAAGAGTGGACCACAAGATTTCAAAACGTATGTGACTACTATAACAAATACAGCATCACATAAAAAGTATTTATTGTTGCACTAAGCTCATGACACCGAAGCTAATTAAGTCAACAGGGCATGCTACATCCTGTTGCAAAGTATTCCTGCCCTAAGCCGGTGTCCCAAACCAAAGACCACCATAAAGTATAATCGACATGACATATATCCGTTTGTTCATCGACGACAGAAACAAGTAAGTGCATGCTTACCCGGATAGGGATAATCAGTCCCAATAGATCTATCTATTCACTGTCACTGACAGAAGATCTCTGCTCCCTCAAATACCGGTCCTCCGGTCGAGAAACTAACAGTTCATGATAAGTTGGGCAGTAGTAGGACAAACAACCAAAAGAAAAGGTCGCAATATATAATATTTTACAAGTATTATATAAGAAACGTGATTTAAAATAATGGTAATAATATAATTCAACACTTTTTCAAAAGTCACCAATTAAATTAATAAAAAGTTCTTGTGTAAAAGTAAATACACGTTTTAAAGTTACGTATAGTTAAACAAACGCTTTTAAAAGGTATTTACAAAAGTTAATGTTGGAATTAAAAATACATTTCATAAATAAGCGTATTTCGTTACGCGTTTTAAAGTAAACTAGTTGTATCGTTTGTAAAGTATAGTTATCGTTTGTTGTCCGTTATTGTTGTAACTACATAATAAAAACTTAAAAATATATAACTTTGGTCCATATTTATTGGGTTTTTCAAAACTAATAAAAGTTTTTTAGAGTGAAAAAACTAAGTATGAACCTATTTTTAGAAATTTATCGGCATGACCTTTTGCCGTTTACCTCACGACTTTTCCATATTTTAACTAAACTCAAAGTTTTCTACACTTTTAAACCAATCAATGTATGTAATTTAACTTGCATTTTCAATTTATAAATTCCCTAAATCGAGAGTCGACATGTATTAACATAAGTAAAACCAAACACAACCCTTATTAATTATTAAAACCATAACCCCCAAACGCACCCTTAAACTGATTACCAAACAGCCCTATATGGGATGTTAAAGCCAGAACCAAAACAACCCCTTTTAAGGGGAAGTTACGCCAAAACCAAACACCTTCGACCGCAAACCTCCCGCCGATAATGAACGAACCACCACCCCTACCAAACCTACCCAAGAACCCCACTGCAACCCCCCCCCCGCCCGCCCTCCTTCCACACACCCCTCGACGTGCCCACCCCATTACCGATTGTAACACCACAACCAGCCACCCCCCCCCCTCCCCTATTTCCGCCCCCCAAACACCCCTCCCTTTTTATAAAGCCCACCTCCACCAACACACCCAACCGCCCCGTACCCCATGACCACCCTCATTTAGATAATGGGGTTTGTTCCCCCCCCCACACACTCACCACACACACCCTCCTAAACCCCTTACCCCATACACCACCTCTCCACACCCTTCATACGCTACACCCATATGAACAACCCCCAAACCCCCAACCCCCGACCGCCCGCACCCATTCCCCACCCCCCTTCCCTACCTTGTCCACTCTCGTAACCCAGTCCGCCACCTCCCTAACACTCCCTAATCTTGGTAGGGTTGGATTGATAGGGGGGGGGGGGGTGTATGGGTGTGGTTAACCCCAACCCCGCCAAAGCAGCCACCACCGACTGACCCAAATTACCTCTCCCCGTTTATACCTCCCCCCCCGCCCGAAGACCCCACCCCAACCCTGGCCGCTGGCCTTGAACTCTCCCCCTAGACACAACGCCTCCTCACTTCCCGGCCTCCGGAAGCCGAAAAAGACCTTCCCCACCCAACCTTCCCGTACCCCACCCTACCCCAGAACGCTGACCCCGCACCCACGCCACCAGTCCCCACCAACCACAACCCGCCCCTCACCCACCCCACTCACCTAGACCCCCTGCCACTCACCCCTACCCCTACCCTTCCCTCCACCCCCACCCCCCGCCCCAACCCGCCGAGTAATGGTCCATCCCTAAACCTACAACCTCCACTCCCCCTCTAGACCCGACACCTCCAACCAATAACCCCCGTCCCACCCGTAAACCTACAGGCCAAACCACCCCAGCACCACCTGCACCACCACCCTGATCACCTGCTCCGCCACCGAACACCCCATCCCCCCACCCTAACCCGCCCAAACAACACCTTCCCAAGCCCCGGTCTGCTACAGTAAAACGCAGACCAAAACGCCCCTTTTGGGGCCATTATGCGCACCAAACAAACACCCCTTTGGGCTGTTACAACGCCGAAACAAACGCACTCTTGGTGGCTGTTTTACACAGCCAAACGCACCCCTTTTGGGTTTGTTTATAAAAACAAACGCACTACTATTGTTTTAAATACCCAAACGCCCTAAGTGGGCTGTCAAAACGCAAAAACAAACACCCTTACGGGCTGGTAAACATCACAAACAAACACACCCTTAAACTCAATTATTACAACATAAATTCATACAAATATATTTAACCATTCTATAAAAAGGAAAAAAAATGGGGAAAGTGGTGGGGGTTTCGGCTGAGGTGACGGGTGGCAGTGGGGGTGGTGTGGTAGCGAGGTGGTGGTGGTGGTTCGAGGATGGAAGCTGAGCTGCGAGGTGGCGGTGGCAGCGGCTGCTGCTAAACCACCGAAACAAACACTCCTAGCGAGTGTTTTTATCCAAACAAACGCACCCTAAATGATACTTCTGTTACACCAAAACGCACCCTTCTTGGGCTGGTAGAAATGGCGAGTGTGGTGGTGACGAGGTGAGGATGGCGTGTAGGCGGCTGAGGTGGGTTCGGTGGATGTGGCGGCGGGGCAGGGCAGCCGTGGTGGTGATGTTGGTGTCGGTTGGAGGTAGAGATGGAGCTGCGGAGATGATGGTGAGATATGTAGGCCAGGCGATAGTGTGGAGTAGATCGGGTAGTTCGATGGGGATCTATCTTTTTTATATATTTATGGGTTTCGTCGGAGATTGGCCGGAAAAGTTGGCCGGCTGTGGAGGCCGGTACGGCCGGGAACAACCTGCCGAAAAGATGGAGACAAGAGATGATTTAGGGAGTTGTGTTAATTATTGATAAAAATGAAAAAAAGACTTATATAATTTATATATATATAAAAAAGTAAATAAAGTTTTTTTTGAATATTATTAATAGTTTGAGGTTCACTTGTTAAAATGTCACAGGACCAAACGTTTAAACTTTTGTTAATTATTGATTACGGGACTACGTTTGATGGTACTTTAACGGAGAAATAAAATAACGAAACTTACGCCATTGTTTTTCAAATCATTTTTCTGATAAAAACGAGTATTTACTTGATTATATTTTTATAAAAGTTTTTTATAAAAAAGTATTTATTAACGTTTTATTATTTATTTTTGGGTAACACGGTAACCTTTTTCCGTAAAAATTGAAACTGTATAAATTTATGGAACCCCTTGTTGTTTTTATATAAACGCCTTTGAATAAAAAAAATATTAAATAATTTATTAAATACTTTTATTTAATAAAGGTGATAATTAAATATAAATTTAATTATTTTTGCGTCGGTACGAGTTGTGTTCTAAATTTCTGCGAGACTATTTTAGTCCTTTTCCGTTTGGTTTCGTGTCTCGGGTAAAACTAAAAAGTTGTTTAGAATGTCGTTTTACATCATATTGCTTTAGAGTCCGAGTTGTGAAAACGTAATTTAGCGGGTCGTTTTTGATAAATCAATTCAGGAATAAAATATATCTTCTCGTTTTCAAGTCAAATAAGTTAGAAAAATAAATTTGCAAATGAGCGATAATAATCGAAATTATGATTTATTATTTAAAAACGTTTCAAAAATTTTACCGGCTACGCGGTAATCGTTTTTATGTGACCGTAAAAGGTCAAAAAGTCAAAAGTCAAGTCGGAACCAAAAAGTCAAAGGGTAAAATAGTAATTTAAAATATCAAAAATTGTGGGGTGTGACATTAATTATATGCATGTCATTTTGTAAATAACGAATACTGAAGTGAATATTGATATATGACTATATTTGGCAGCATTACCACACTCTTTATTAAGCTTGTGAAATTTATCTCCTTCTAAATCTTGTACCCGAACTCTAAAAACTAATAATACAAAATAGCATTTCCAAATAACCGTGATTGGTAAAAACTAAACACATTAATCAATATATCAATAAAATTCCATATATTAAAAACTTAGAAACATCGTAAATGAACCAACTACTTAGAAACCACGCTATCAACTAAATCACATACAAAACACGACACTGTGACCAAAAATGAAGTCGTAAAAAACCATAAAAATCATAAACTAAATACGCACTTGATCCTATAAGGATGGGAACCGATGTTTCTTAACACTTCCCAAGAACTCCCTAGCCTAAATTTCCACTTTAGACCAACATATTTCACATATTTCTGCAAGAAAAAGAACTATTAGGCGGGTCAACTCATCAACATAGATATAACTAATTTGAAATATTAGCTAAATATCCTAATAAAGGTTTGTAGAAACCTTTGTGGTGAATAGTTCACTTCATTGACAGGTGCCTCATTGTCCTTTATAACTGCATACAGTCCGAGTTCCTAACAACGAAAACCACTATTCTGAAAAAAGTGTGGGTGGGTGATGCCAGGGTAACAATCACATTTGTATTAGTCCAGTCCAGCCTGTACCAAAGAGGAGTGACATGGCTTCTAACATAGGCATAATTCGCTCCTTCACAAAGTGACAGTACACTAAGCTAACCCTCTGCACCTCTAAGATAACAAACATAAAAAGGTTAGAAAACAATTATGAAAATCATCAAAGGTGCTCCGCACAAACGTGCAGGCAACTTGGTGTATTAAACACTCATTTACAAGGGTACTTTTAATTAGGAAAATACACTATGAAAAAACACGGCTGTTATAAATGTAATTGGCATAAGTTTATGATGTAACTCTGAGTTATAGTGTTTCTTACCGTCACTTGTTGGTTCAGATTTAGTTTTTGCTTCGACCTACCCCACAAAGAATCAAGGCAGGCTCTTATGTATTAGATTCGTTTGATATGGTAAAGGGGGGATGGGGAAGGGGGCCTTCAGCCTAATTTCTAGGATGCATAGTGATCTCTAGTCAGTGCATAACATTTGTGTCGGGAAGACTATGTAATGCGTTTACCATCTACAATAGTATGGAAATTAATACACATAAATAAGGATAAATATATATAATAGGCTAACCAAAAATACCAACCTCACATGGCGTACTTCCCAAAATCCAAATAACCATAAAAAGCAACCACAAGACATCCAGAGCTAAAAGCAAACACACATACTCAAACAAAGAAAAGAAAAAGATAAGAAAGAGTCCAGCTCACATCTCTGGCCGCACTAACAGCCAACCGTCAAACCTCCAAACAATCTCCTTATCACTACATGATTTAGCAACAAAATTTTAGGTGTATAAAGGCATCACCAAACTATAAATCCCAAAAAAACCAAAAGATAACTTAGATAAGTTGTGATGTGTCAATATTATACACTTTTTCGGGGGTCGTTTAAAACCCCCAAAATCATGTGTTTTATATGCCAAAATAGGTACTTACCCGTGGTTCCTTTTTTCAAGTATTTTACATTGGAAGACATTTGATGAATTACACGCTGAGCTTGGGCTCATTTGGAGAAGAAAACAGACAAATTTACAAAACCAACACCAAGACCTCTTGAGAAGATTTGTGCGCACCAACCTGGAGAGACTGCGTCCCACAAGCCATTCTCGACGCCGTCACAAACTCATCAAGTGACGTCGACACAAAATTCACAAGACGCGTCAGCCCGTCACGACCAAAAACTCCTATCTAGAAGATCCATTTTACGACTGCGTCACGATTAAAACGAGCGACGTGCGTTGCTGCCCAATTTTCTTATATTTACAAACCTGGGATTTAAGGGTCTTGAGTGTGTAACTTTTAGAATAAAAAGAGGGTACGCCCTAAGTTGTCGTGTTAGACAGTTAGAGGAGACATTTTAGGGCCTAAAAACCCTATTGTACCTCTTCCAATTCATGTTTTAATCAAGTAAGGTTTACTTAATCATTCAATATGTCTATGTGTTGTGTGATTTATTGCTCTTGCTTTATTCTTAACATGCTTGGCTAAACCTAGGATTTATTATTTTGTTTATTTATGATTTGAATGAAACCTAGAATGTAGATTCTTAATGGTGTAGCCTTATAGTGATGGCTGTTGCACAGTTAGGTCTTAGAAAACTAGCTTTTGTCTGCATCGCTGTTGATATGTCTAGGGAAACGTGATTGTGTAGAAAGGATACCATCGGTAACAGTCTTCATACTACCTTACCCCCTAATATGGTTGATCATTTTTAATAGTATTCAATGGCACTTAGTAAACTCCTAAGGGCCGTGTAATAGCCTTCATACTACCTTGCATGTGTATTGCTCTAGCGGCATACTAAGTAGACGGCTGGTTCGTGTAATTCGTTCATGCTTTAGGAAATAATTACATAGATCATCACAAGTGTGACAAGGCAACAACACTAGAAGAAGCAATAATAGGAGAGTAATACCTTGATTAAAATTAGACACAATCATTAATCATATCGTTATACCATTAGTATAGATAATAGTTAGTTTAAATTAGCTGAAACCCAAACCACTCTCTTCTCTCTCAAATATATAATTTTCATGCTTTCAAAAAATACAAAAATACAAAAATAATCTTCCCTTCACCCTTAGAATTCTTTTAAACCGAGAATCAACCTTTCAACCTATTCCTCGAGAGAAACGATAAACAACCCCAATCTTGCCCATAATTACTACACTACAACGATTAGATTGTACTTACTGCCATCTTAGGGAAGTTAGTAAAACTTCTCGTGTAGAAGTCATACGACGACCGCACATCAGTACAAAAAAAACAAAAAGCAAGCATAATTTTTCATTGAGGCATAAAAACAAACACTCATCATATTGTATCACGCTTGATCGGCAATTTGATACGAAACATTTTAAGATTTTTAATGGAAACGTATTCACCCCCCCTATGATTTCCACAAAATTAACACCTATAAACACAAAATTTATATCTTAATAATAAAAACATTAACATCAAAATATATATAAATCAACAATAGCAGCATACTGACCTTCATCTATAATATCACTCAAATCTCTTTCAAACATATAAATTTGAGATTTAGATAATGGGGCGGTGGAACCATTATGGCATCTTGTAACCATAGGATTGTTTGAATTCTGTTGGTTATTACCTCATCAATGTTGTAACTCTAGCAACTCTTCATATGCATGTGGATGGTTATTTGAGTTGTTCCATTTATTCATTCTCATCATGGGATTGTACAATGTTGACAGCCAAAGTTACAAAACTTTAATACTACACATTAAATAATAGGACTGAATCTTTTATTATATATATATATATATAGATATGAGATATGAGATATGAGATATATAAGATAAGATATCACCAAGTTATTAGTCAAAACATCAAATACATATAAAAGTTACTAAACATCTAATAAACTACTCTAAGTGAATTCAAAAAATACGAAATCCATGTTGTGCAAGTTATAATGTAACATAAACTATCGACCATAAACTAACATTTGAAATTATAGATTTTCACCATATAATCCATTTGCCAAAAGCACTATGTAGGATCCCTTTGCTTAATGGATCTTAACCTTTAGCTTGTAAAGGGTTTGTTGCCTTAGATAAATCTAAAGTAACAATGATTAACCACTATTGATTATGCGAAATTTAATCAACAATGTAAAGAAGAACACAATTAAAACACTTTTATATTGAACTTTGAATCTGCCTAAGTTACAAATTACAAACTATGATTACTATTTGATCTCTATGATCTTCTGTAGAACTATATCTACTGACTATGCCTAGGGATCCTTTTATAGACTAAGGAAACCCTAATGGGCTTTACAAAACGCGTATAAAGATAATGCATATCTTTTCCTAAGATATCTCATGCATATCTTTAACTCTAACTAATTTCTGTGTAAGCAGACTTAACTATTACATAAACAGTATTAACTATTTAATACTGCCAGTACTAACTATGATAAACCTTCTACCAGTACTAACTATTACACTAGCAGAATTAACTACAATACTAACAGAATTAATTCTGTTATACAAAATTCCTAACAATCCTCCCCTAAACTTGAACTTCACTTGTTAACTTCAAGTTTCTTCAGTTGTCTTCAGTTTGGGCTTTTGAGAATTGTATCCAAGCATGTCTTCAAGTCCTTAGCTTCTCTTGAATGATGATCTGTTTGATGTTCTTTGAAAAATCAGATCATACTTTGTCTTTTAGTCTTTGTCTTCTCTTCATAGCTACACAGCAACATCCAACTAAGTTGGCTTTATAGTTTTTGGCAAACTACCAGCCATCAACGGATTTGATATGTCTTTACCATGAGTCGTTTGCTATGGACTAGTCAATGCTTCATTGTAGTAACAAGGTGCATTGATAACCTTATAGTTTTTAGCAAACTATCAGCTATCAACGGATTTGAATTCTCTTTACCAGTAGCCGTTTGCTCTGGAGTAGCCAATGCTTTAGTGCAATACTATGGTGCATTGATTACCATACAGTTTTTGGTAAACTGTCAACCATAAACGGATTTGAGAAGTCTTTACCAAAGCCGTTTGCTTTGGACTAGCCAGTCCTTATGCCTATTAAGCATGGTGAACTGATAACCATTTGTTGTGTGGTGGTTAGCCAACACCCAAACCCTTCTCACTTCCATAATAGTCCACAGTTTCCAAAAACATGCCCACTGCTACTGATAACTTCATCACTTTCTAATCCCAGCTTGCTTCTCAATCATCTTCAAGAGTTTATAGCAAACTTCATTCATTTTTCCATCTAGAAGCTTCATTTTCAGCATCACTTGGCAAGCTTCTTTTGACAATGGATACTTTCTATCCGCTAACATATAGATTGTGCATGCCTCCAAAGTCAAACAATGTACTTCACATTTATCATAATATCTCCAACTGACCATCTTTTGTTGAAGTGGTAAGCTCCAAATAGCATCTTCAATAGTGCATCCTCCAAAGTTAAACAATATGTACTTTCCATTTATCATAATCCCTCCAACAAACCATCTTTTAGTTGGAATGTGGATAAGCGTTCAAATAGCATCATCAATGAATGGTGGAACAAACAAAGTCCTGAGATCACTCAAAGCACTTGTCATAAGCATCTTTAAGGCCTAATTGTTATCCATACTCTTCATTTACCAACCTGTAACAACTCTTATAAGGTCCTCTCTGTGAATTCCCTATAATCATAGCTCCAAAGCTAATGTAGAATGTATCAGCTCTATTTGCTCTATTATCTGAGAAAATACTTCTTAACCTTGCTGAACTATCTTCCAATTTACTAACACAATCAGATATTGTAGTCAATAGGAGTCAATTCCTACTCTACTGATGTCCTCTTTACTAGTTTCTGATCTTCCTGTGCACTCTTTAGTCAACATTTATACCTTTTCTAGCCTTTTGCTTCTTTCTTTTTCTGTTCTATTTACTGCTCTTTTCCTTTACATCAGCAACTCTTCCATCTATAACTATAACATATTTATCAACAAACCTTTGTTTCATTGAAGTCTTGAGTCTGAAGCTCTTCTCCATATCTTTTACAATTTGTCTTTGTACTTCCAGATTATAGAACAAAATATCAATCTTAGAACTAACTTATCACACTCTTCTTTAATCTCTTTAAACACTTCAACTTCTATGTAACGAGAAAGCTTCCAAGATCTTGATTCTTAGAAGATTGACATATAGATTCTTACTGTGACAGAGTAATGGGGTATTGTTTCTCTTTGCCTTAGCTCTTAACCTCACAAATGCTATCTTTCTTATGATTCCTCCATATCTGCCATTCTTTTAGCAAAATCTGTTTAGGCAACTCTTTCCCAACACATCTTTTGACAACTCTGCATTGCTATCTACCTGGCTTTAAATTCTTCCCAGTCTTCTTCAGTATAAAATTGAGCTTCAAATTGAACTTGAGCTTTTCTTTTCTTTTGTTGTTCTGATAAAGCTTCCTCTTCTGCTATTCTTTTAGCTACCATCATATCTAAATGAATCTGCTTTGCCACTTCTTCATCAAATTGAGCTTGCAACTTTATAGCCTCTTCTAATCTAGCTTCTTCTTGTCTCATTTGTTCTTTAAATCTAAGCTGTACACACCATCTTTTCTAGGAGCTCTAAGAACAACTTGACTTTCATCAAGAAGCTTAAAGCTTTACCTGTTATTTTACCTCCTTTGGGATCACTTCCAAAAGCCACAAAGCCTCCATTTAAATCTTCATAGTCTGAAAGATAAGCTTTGTTGCCAGTCATATGGCTAGAGCAACCACTATCCATCACTGCATGATCCTGTAACAAGATCTCTGGATTGCCCTGCACAAAAGGTAAGAGAATTAGTATCTCTTAGGATCCAAGTCATACTAACTTTGAAAGCCATTTGGGTCTACATACTCAAACATTTTTTATCATTTAAGAGCCATTAAATTTTGTACACATGAAACCTATTAATTCATCTTTGCTCCATACCCAGTTATCCTTCTAAGATATTTTCCACCATTACCCAATACTCTGAACTATGCCTTTAGTTCCCAACAGAAGTCATGTTATTAACCCAAAAAGTTTCCACCATCAGGTTTTAAGTCTTAGGTCTATAACTGAGTTGGTGAAGTAAGACCTCTTGATTGTTGTTTGAGGCTTTGGTCTTACGCAATGTCCCAATCTTGGGTGTTTTTGGTCAATAACACTATTAGATTGTGCCGTATTTTTGCGGCCAATTGCCTAGTAGTTACTAATAGGCCTAAACTAGTACTATAGACCCCTATCAGTACTATACATTTGATCTATCCGTATTAAGTAAACCTGCTCAGTTAGTACTGTTGATGGTTAAAGCTCCTTTTGTCATGAGGGTATTTCAAATTTTTTGAAAAGTTTTGGTGATTTACCCTTTCCCATAATCCCATACTGGTTTAACTATCCTCTTCCCAGTATTGACTACATTCTTAACTCTAGGTTCAGGACTCTTTTGGTCATAGAAATCATAGTCTTTTATTAAATGGTCAATGCTTTTACAAACAAAACAAGCTTTTATTTTATGTACTTTTTTAAAACCAATCCCTTATTTTTGTGAAGTTTGACCACTTTTATCAGCTTGACTCCTAACAGCTTGAGTCACATTAGGCTTAACAGAACTAACAGTTTTGTCAGCACACACATCATCCTCATCATTTGAGGTCCAATCCTCAATGATGACTTCATCCCTATTAATCTTTGACTTAGACACAACTGTTTCATTGACAGACTTAGGTCTTACTATTGTTGCTTCATTTGTGGTACCTACAGTCTTGTTAGTTTCAGTTGTCTTAGATTCTATGATTTTATTTCTAAAAGCATACTCATCTAGTCCTACAAATGATATATCAGCTCTTGGTGTCACACCCCCAGACGGGGCCTGGACGGAATACGTGTTCGAGGGCGTGACGTCATCATAATCCGAACACAAGGCACAAGAGAACGACCACTAATGGACGTTTTGAAAATCATAACTCGTTGCATTGTTTAAAAATAAATAAGTTTTACAATATTTAAAGGAAATTAAACATTTGCAAAAGCGTGAGTAAAATGTAGCGGAAGCGTAATTTGGTTTTCAAAAGACAACGAGTATGATATTTTGATAAGTCTTGAAAGAGTATCATATTGCACGTAGACTCCACATAGCACATCAAGAAGTCCAAAGCTAAGCACCTGAGAAAAACATGCTAAAACGGTCAACATAAAGTTGAGTGAATTCATAGGTTTAAGTAAAACATTTATGAGGACCAAAAACGTTTAGTGAATACAGCTTCACTCAATGTATTACGAAAAGTGTTTAGTAATTGGAAATGTTCAACCAAAGTAGTGTGGACCACAAGTTTACAGTACGCACGTGACAGTTATAGGAGATATAACTTCACGTACAAAGCACATGCGACTATTATAACGAATACAATATCGCATGAAAAGTGTATACTGTTGCGCTAAGCTCATGACACCGAAGCTAATTAAGTCAACAGGGCATGTTACATCCTGTTGCAAAGTATTCCTGCCCTAAGCTGGTGTCCCAAACCAAAGACCACCATAAAGTATAATCGACATGACATATATCCGTTTGTTCATCGACGACAGAAACAAGTAAGTGCATGCTTACCCGGATAGGGATAATTAGTCCCAATAGATCTATCTATTCACTCGCGCTCCCTCAACCGGTCCTCCGGTCGAGAAACTAACAGTTCATGATAAGTTGGGCAGTAGTAGGTTTGTAAGCAACTTAGGCAACACGTAAATAGGAGATGGTAACTGAAAACACTTGTGTCCAATGAAGAAATAACCATTTTATTCATAAACAACTTTAAGTACTTAATTCCATAAGTAGAAAGAGTGTGATATCAATCAAGTAACCAGGTTTGTAATTAGTGTGTAAACGAGTTTGAAATTCGGTAACGTAAACGAGTTTGTAAACGAGCATGTTTCTCACCCCAAAAGATAATAAAACATTTATTCAAAACAAGTAAAATGTGGGGCTATGAACTCACCTTGATGTTGCAGAGCAACTAGCAGAAATGCAAATAACAAGCACAACACAAACGGAGAACGGAACGGCTTGACCAAGAAGTTGCAGCTTAACTTAACGGCTAAAACCCATTAGCTTGGGTTGATGAATTAGGGTTTTCCGATGGATGAGCACATCAACGCGACACGTTGATAAGGGATTTGGATTTCAAGTTGGATGAGTTTGGTGGTTGGTTAAATAAAATAAATCGAAAAACACACGCAAAGTATGTAATATATTCCGTATATATATTACATATGAAAAATGAACAATTATATAATTCATATGGTGAAGTATATAATAAAGACAAACATTCAAAAGGAAAAGTCGTAGTATATAATACTTTACAAGTATTATATAAGAAACGTGGTTAAAAATAATGGTAATAATATAATTCGACGCGTTTTCAAAAGTCACCAATTAAATTAATAAAAAGTTATTGCGTAAAAGTAAATACCGTTTAAAGTACGGTTTTAGATAAATGATGTTTTAAAGGCTTTACAAAAGTTATAGTTGGGAATTATAAAATAATATTTTATAATTTAGTATTTCGTTACGCGTTTTAACTAAACTAGTTATCTTGTTTATAAAAGTATTAGTTTCGCCTTATTTATCCGAAATTTATTGTAAAATATCTCTTTAATTCATCTTAAAACTATATAGCTTTTGGTAATTTTACCGGGTTTCTAAAATAGTATAAACTTTAATGTAAATTTACTAAGTATCAAGATTTTTAGAAATTTCGGCATGACCTATTCGTTTATACAATGTTTCCCTTGTTTTACAAAACTCAACATTTTCCCACTTTAATCAATCCATATTGCAATATATTCTGCGTGTTTCATTATATAACTAACGAAATCAAATAATTTACAAAGTATAGCAAAAACCAAACACACCCCTTAGTGGGGACTGCTGTTCCAAACGCACCCTTTTAAATTTATAACTAGACGAAACAAACCAATTACCAAAATAATTTAAACCAAACACCCCTTTAGGGGCAGTTTATCACAAATCGAAACGCCCCTAAAGGCTGTTAAACAACAACCCAAACACCCCTTTGTGGGCTGTAAATCAGCAAACCAAACGCCCCTTTGGGGCTGCCATAAAACACAGAACCAAACGCCCTCTCTGGGTTGTTATCCACGAAACCAAACGCACCACGTTAATGGCAGATCCAAACGCCCTTTTTGGGCTATAAAATCAGTAACCAAACGCCCCATTTGGGCTGATTTATATGCAGAAACAAACACCCCTTAAAATTTACCTAATACAAATAAACTTAAACAAACAAAACTAAACTAACTAGTTATTAGTTTTTATAAAATATGTAACCAACCAAAAAGAAAATATATAAAAAAATGATGTGGTGGAGGGAGATGGCGACTGAGCCGCGAGGGGTGGTGGCGGTTAACGGCTGCTGGTGTTGATGATGAGGGTAGCGAGGCAGTGGAGATGAGGGGGAAGGTGCGGCCGAGCCGCGGCTATGGTGGTGTTGATGGCGGGTGTGGGGTGGCAGCGGCGGTTGGATGGTGTGTTGTGGTGAAGAGGATGGTGGAGGGTGCCGGCTGGTGTGGTGGAGATGGGGCTGCGGGAGAGTGACAGCGGGGGTGGGGAGATGACGGTGGTGATGTAGTGATAAGGATGGGGTCGGGTGGTGGTATGGTGGTGAAGAGGGTGACGAGGTGGCAGCAGGAGAGGTGGTGATGGAGATGTGGTGTCGTGGTGTGGTGGCTGCCACCGGCGGGTGACCGGAATCTCGCCGGAAAAAGGTGGAGCGGCGGAGAAAGAGTGGCAGCGAGTGGTATAATGGATCGGGTAGATCCGGGCTTGATCTATCTCTTTTGTATCATTTTTGTGGTTCGCCGGAAAAGTTTTCCGGCGGTGGTTGGCCGGAAAAGGTGGCGGCCGGCCGGCGGGAAGGGTGGCCGGATATTTGGAGAGGGAGAGAGGATATATATGAGTGTGTGTGTTGTATTTTGTAAAAATGATTTAAAAAGTTATAAATTTTATTTATATATAAAACTTTTAAAATGAATTAGAAAGTGTATAATAGTTGAGGGTTAAAAGTGTAACTTTTTATTATACTTTTGATAAAAAGCGGTTCGAGACTCGTTTGGGCGACTTAACGGATGTTTCAAAATACGAAACTTGCGCCATTGTTCTCCAAATCATTTTTCTGATAAAAACGAGTATTTACTTGATTATATTTTATAAATGTTTTTATAAAATTTATTTAAATTGTTTAATATTCATTTGGGTTTCACGGTTAACCTTTGTCCGTAAAGTTAAAACTAAATTTTTGAATATTCGCGTTTTTAAATAAACGTTTTTGAATAAAATATTAAAGGATTTATTAAATATTTCTATTTAATAAAAATGATAATTAAATATAAATTTAATTATTTTCTTTGTCGGTATGCGTTGTTTTCAAAATTTTGCAAGGATATTTCAGTCACTTTCGTGTCTCGGGCAAAACTAAAAAGTTGTCCGGAATGTCATTTTACATCAAATCGCTTTAGAGTCCGAGTTGTGAAAACGTAATTTAGCGTGTCGTTTTTGATAAATCAATTCGGGAATAAAATATATCTTCTCGTTTTCAAGTCAAATAAGTTAGAAAAATAAGTTTGCAAATGAGCGATAATAATCGAAATTTTGATTTATTATTTAAATACGTTTCAAAATTTTTACCGGCTGCGCGGTAATCGTTTTTATGTGACCGTAAAAGGTCAAAAAGTCAAAAGTCAAGTCGGACCCAAAAAGTCAAAGGGTAAAATAGTCATTTAAAATATCGAAAATTTGCGAGGTGTGACAGTACCTACCCCTTAAAGGAATCCCGTCCCGGGATTCGATTTTTGTTAACCTATTGTGTGATTAGGAACATATTTAGGATTTAACAAATCCGTTTTTAAACATGGCGTTGAAAATTTTATTCAGCAAAATTCAATGTTTTGACACTTCTTAATATACAAAAATTTTGGATAAATTTGACCAGGCTATTTAATTCATCACATGAGTATTTTAGAAAAATATCATTACAAGTTTTGTGGTTGATATAACATGTTATAAGGAAAGTCTATTGATAGTGAAAACATCAAGGGAGAAAGTGTAGACGCGTGGGTATGTCTGTATAAGGGTTTAAATGTTTTAGGGCAGAGATATCTGTAAGGACCGGTGATTAATATCGAACGAGGCTAAAGGATGTAAGTATTCAACTTACTTAGAAAGTACGAGGAAGTATCGTGACTCAACTCACCTTAAACAAAGGAGGAGAATAAAGTATAATCCGAACGGCTCTAATCGCGACTTAATAAATAGATGCGCCGTAAAACGAGAAATAATAATAATAACGGAACGTTGCACACAACGTTTAATAACGAAATAGACAACCATATATGTTTGTGCTTTAGTTTAGTCAACAAAATGTGTTTTTACGACTTATTAAATTTATATAGATGTTACGACGTTCTTACGAAAAGTTACTATTTATAGAAAGTTTTCATTTTAGGAAAGTTTTAATTTCTAGACGTTAATAGCATCCCCTAATTTAATCGTTTCTATATCTTCCAAAAACGAACTATTGAAACCCTATCGTTTAACCAAAATACTTAGCTTGCAAAATATATATACATATAAAATGTTGCTATATTTAGAAATGACCAACGACAACGACTTATCATTTTTAGAAAAATTCCTAAACCTTCGTTTTGATATTAAGAAGCTCCACGAATATTTTCAAAAACTTTCGACACTTAATAAACCTTTCGAGACATTTTTAAACGTCCGTTTTACCCTCATTTAAAACTCGGACCAACAACTATATTTTTATAAATCACACATGGACTTAACCATAATGCCACAATATTTTTCAAACTATCCAAAATTCCTTTACGCCAAAACCAATCAACAAAATTTACTATAATTCAAGCATAACCTTACCGCCATCTTTGTTGCAACTCACAATTCTCACATCCTCTCAACAAGAACAATTTATATATTCGAAATCATCAAAAATCTTTATTAGAATATTTATTCATTTTATTCATTTAAAAAAAATCATAGCACAAACATATGGAGTCGTGAATCAAAAGTATAAGAATACACAGCAACAATAACTATAACAAACGGTGATGAAATGCGGAGAGTGGGGACATTTTGAGAAACAATATTCACAGAATAAAGGTCAACAATTAGGAGGAGCTCGCGGGAGAGCTCAGGTGATACGTGACGAAATATCGTACTCAGTCGTTATTTCGAGGATAAATCAAATCCATTAGCTCAAAAGCACACAAGTCGGTTAGCTCCACAAACGGTTCGTGATCGCAAGGTTTTGTAACGGCAAGAGTAAAAAATTTAAGAATGAGATAAGGTAGTTCAAGTGAGGTCTTAAGATTTTGCTGAGTGGTAAGACACGATCGTGTTTCGGATCTTTTTAAAGGATTTTTGGTGATTATCGGGTTCGAGTTCATACTTATGTCATATCGGTAGTGTTCCCAAATCTTGAGAGTATGCACTATTTCTCCAAATTCTAGGTCGTGTGTCGTGTAGTTCTTATCATTAACTTTTAGTTGGTAGTAGCTAGTCCTTAGGTCTTTCAGTTGATGGTAGCTAGTCCTTAGGTCGATTTTCGCGTAGACGCTACATCCTCACAGTTGATCGAAAAGATCGTCTATATTATGCAACGGGTAACGGTTAGCTTGTTAAATTCTCGGCTTGTCGGTGTACATCCTGAAGGATCCATCAGAGGTTTTGTCGGTATGAAGATCTTATAATCCACGTGATTCTATCTCACTAAAAGGTAAGTATATTAAAGAAAATCTTCTAGTTCTATTGGTTATAATCCATTTAGAGTGATATGCCCATTACATTCTAGAACCTTTCAATCCATAATTTCCATGACTACCGGAAGCATGATTTAGTCTCTCGGCTAAGGGTATGGCGTTTCTATATACCAAGGTTGAAGAAAATCTGCTTAGTTATGATGCTTACGAATACAAATACACGTGACCGACACGACTCATGAATACGCACGCAAAATATTAATAAAATACAAGTGCAATATAATCTCGTTAACAATGTAGAGAAAAGAAAGAAAATAGAAATGGAAAGTAAGGGTAATTTGACAAGAATTTATAGTGACTACTCCCAGCATAGCATGGTCCTTTCTGAATTTATACATAGGTGATCAAGCTATGTATAATTTAAGAACTAACGATGAAGTGCTCGTCTTGTCAAATTTTTTTTTTATCCTATACGGTGTAAGCGATATAGTTTATAAGGTAGCAAAGCAGTTCGTGATAATGAAAACAAGGTGACACAAGGTATTTTGTAAGATAACAGGAAATATTTTATGAGGCGATAACAAAATAGTTTACGAGAAAGTTACGTGACGGTTTATAATATAAAGGTAACAAATGGTTTACAAGTTGACAACCCAATAATTTATAAGGTGGCAACGTAATGGTTTATAAAAGACACGAAGTAGTTCATAAGATGTTGACAACATATTTCATAAATTGACAGCGAAATAGTTTATAAATGACAACGAAATAATTCCTGAGGTGACACGAAAATAGTTTGTAAGATATCTGCAAAATAATTTATAATAGGGTAGCAAAAGGGTTTATAATTAACCGTAAATTAGGTTATAAAATGAAAACGAGTTGGTTCATTAACTTATACTCAAATAAGTTATGAGGTAATAGTAAGATAATTATAAAATGTTGACAAAACGGTTCATGGAATGATATCAAAATAGTTTATAAGGTGTTGAAATAAACAAGAAGCTATCAGCAAACGGTTTGTAAACTGGTGGTAAAATAGTTCATAACGTGACAACAACTATGTTTATAAGACGACACTAAAATAGTTCATAGGATACCATCCAGTTTAGTTAATAACAATAAGACAGTTTACATAATAGTAAAATGGGTTGTAAGACGGTAAAGGAGTAGTTTACTTATATTTACTAGAGATTTGAAGTGTACTGACAAAATCATCATGACACAATTTGAACAAAGGGTTTAAGGAAATCCACACAATACACGAAATTCACAGGTAAGTACTAGTGCAACACTCTTAGAGATTATAGTCTGAGTCTACTTTGGTTTCACTAAATAGGGAAAAATCTTTCCTTAAACGTCAGCATTAGCTTTGACGGCGTTAGAGCTCCAACAAGTTTTAACCTCCTAAATACGGTTCACACGGTTCAGATTTCTAATTTTCCACTATGGCTTCTAAGTTGAATATCGAAACGGGTGTCCTATAATTCCTACTCACATGGCCAACACTCTTGTAGTTATTGCACTTCACAGTGCATGGTCCAGTGTGGTGCATCTTTCGTTTGTTGTGGAAGGGGAATTTTTTTTTTTTTTTTTTTGCTACTTATGTGTCCTTTAAATTTGATTTAGCAATGTAAGCTCTCACGGCCTCTGGTCATTTATTTTGTTGTTGGCATTCCTTACTACCTTGGTTTCCTAACGTACGACCTAATCTATTTAGTCGCGAGCCATGTGGATTCTTTCCTCATAGCCAACATTAGCTTCAATAGCATTAGCAATTCGTTGGGTTACAATACACTCGATCCTCGTGGAACTCATTCCTTGTCTTGTCGTCGGTATTTACTTCAAAATCGAATGGGGTAAAGGAAATGAAATAAGTCGAATAAATGAATAAGTATAGACTAATTTATACAATTTATTTATTTAAATGAAGAGGCGTCCCAATCCTTTCAAATAAAGAGATTATAAATTAGCCTACTTAATAATTTCTGATGCAATACGCGTACTCACAAATCTTCAAGGTGGTGGATGAAAATACGATGCAGACACTCTAATAAGTACGGGACGAGTGTTTAAAACTCGTCTTCAGAGACGGGGAGTAAAACAATTAGGGAAGATCGACATAGAGTTCAAAATAGCTGATGAGTATACGGTTAAAGTAAATAAGATTAAGATCTTTCATGAACGAGTTTACATAGCAATTACCATATTAAACCTCCAGTTACAAGTCCCGCCCATACAAGACTTGTGAAACTTAGATTCATACATAATTCCATGTAAACATAACCGTGTCGGGTTTCGCGTAATACGATATTGTATAAGGTTATGAATAATAAGTTCGAGACCATTGCATCGCTCACAATGTCTTAGACAAATTTTTGAGACCATTGTGTCATCCACAATGTCTTAGAAAGGTTTAATATTTATATAGACAACTTCCATATAAGTAAATAGAGGAATAAACGTAAGGCGAACGTAAACCGCGGAGAAGAGATAACCGCAAAGAAAAGATAACCTCAGAGAAAAGATAACCGCAGAGAAAAGATAATCGCAGAGAAAAGATAAGCGTAAGCTCATAGCAAAAACACGTATAAGGCACACATAAAAGCACGTAAGGATCACATACTGGTTATAGTCCAGACCTAGATATTCTACCTAGATATCTACCTGGTTCTCTATAACCTTGGCTCTGATACCAATCTGTCACACCCCCAGACGGGGCCTGGACGGAATACGTGTCCGAGGGCGTGACGTCATCATAATCCGAACACAAGGCACAAGAGAACGACCACTAATGGACGTTTTGAAAATCATAACTCGTTGCATTGTTTAAAAATAAATAAGTTTTACATGATTTAAAAGAAATTAAACATTTGCGGAAGCATAAGTAAAATGTAGCGGAAGCATAATTTGGTTTTCAAAAGACAACGAGTATGATATTTTGATAAGTCTTGAAAGAGTATCATATTGCACGTAGACTCCACATAGCACATCAAGAAGTCCAAAGCTAAGCACCTGAGAAAAACATGCTAAAACGGTCAACATAAAGTTGAGTGAATTCATAGGTTTAAGTAAAACATTTATGAGGACCAAAAACGTTTAGTGAATACAGCTTCACTCAATGTAATACGAAAAACAATTAATAATCAAAAACGTTCAATCAAAGTAGTGTGGACCACAAGTTTACAGTACACACGTGACAGTTATAGGAGATATAACTTTACGTACAAAGCACATGCGACTATTATAACGAATACAATATCGCATGAAAAGTGTATACTGTTGCGCTAAGCTCATGACACCGAAGCTAATTTAGTCAACAGGGCATGCTACATCCTGTTGCATAGTATTCCTGCCCTAAACCGGTGTCCCAAACCAAAGACCACCATAATGTATAATCGACATGACATATATCCGTTTGTTCATCGACGACAGAAACAAGTAGAAAAAAAAAAAAAAAAAAAAAAAAAAATAAAAAAAAAAAAAAAAAAAAGTGCAAATGCTTACCCGGCATAGGGAAAATTAGTTCCTAAAAAGATCATTTATTCAACTCGCGAGGCAAAGTCCTCAACACGTCCTCCGTCAAGAAATTAACAGTTCATGATAAAGTCAGGCAGTAGTTTTCGTGGTTTGTTAGCCAAATTTAAGGCAACACGTAAATAGGATATGGTAACTGAAAACACTTGTGTCCATTGAAGAAATAACCATTTTATTCATAAACAACTTTAAGTACTTAATTCCATAAGTAGAAAGAGTGTGATATCAATCAAGTAACTAGGTTTGTAATTAGTGTGTAAACGAATTTGAAATTCGGTAACGTAAACGAGTTTGTAAACGAGCATGTTTCTCACCCCAAAAGATAATAAGACATTTATTCAAAACAAGTAAAATGTGGGGCTATGAACTCACCTTGATGTTGCAAAGCAACTAGCAGAAATGCAAATAATAATCACAGCACAAACGGAAATGAGGTACGCTCTACCAAGAAGTTGCAAGCCTTAACTAACAGGCAAAATCCCATTAGCTTGGTTGATGAATCTAGGTTTTCCGATGGATGAGTACATCAACGCGACTAAGTTTATAAGGGATTTGGAATTTCGAGTTGATAGTTGGTTTGGTTAAATAAAATAAATCGAAAAACACACGCAAAGTATGTTAATAGAATTCCGTATAATAACATATGAAAAAGAAACAATTATATAAATTCATCAAGGCGGATTCTATAATAAGATAAACAATCAAAAAAGAATAAGTCACAATATATAATACTTTACAAGAATACATAAAGAAACCGTGATTAAAATAATGGTAATCATTAATTCCGACACTTATTTCAAAAGTCACCAATTAAATTAATAAATGTTTTAGTGTAAAAGTAAATACAACGTATTTAAAGTTACGAATTTGATAAACTGACGTTTTAAAGACTTTACAAATGTTATAGTTTTGGAATTATAAAATAATATTTTATAATTAGTATTTAGATACGCGTTTAAAGTAAACTAGTTGTATCTTTCGTAAATATATAGTTTTTCGTTTGTTCAACCGATTTATAGTAAAAAAACACTTTAAAAATCTAAAAACTAAATAACTTGTCATTTTAATCGGGATTTTCTAAAATAGTATAGAACTTAAATGAAAATTTACTAATAAAAGCTTTTTAGAATTGACGCATGACCTTAGCCCGTTCGTATGACATTTCCATTTTTTACAAAAACCATAGTTTATCCTTTTAACACATAGATGTTGCAATATATTCCGGTATGTTTTCATAAACTATATTTTAAACGAATCAAATAGTAAATAACATCACTAAAACCAAACACACCCTATGTTGTTAAACTCATATCTAAACGTCCTCTTTGGGCCGTTATCCACAGAACCAAACGCACCCTAATGGCTGAACCAAACAGCCCTATATGGGCTGTCAAACCCAGTTCCAAACAGCCCCCTTAGGCTGTTAACACCAAAACCAAACACCCCGTTGGGCAATTAAATGCAATTCCAAACACACCCTTAGGAGCTGTTATAACCAGTCAACAAACACACCCTACGGAGCGTTTACCACTAAACACACACCCCTTTTCGGTGTAAAAACAAAGAAACAAACACCCTTTAAAATCAATAAAAATAAATAACTTAAACAAACAAAACTAACTATCTAGTTATTAGTTTTTATAAAATATATAACCAACCCAAAAAAAAGAAAATATAAAAGAAGTGATGTGGTGGGGGGGGAGATGGCGGCTGATGGCGTGGTGACAGCAGCAAGGTGCCAGGCTATGGAGTAGTTCGGTGCGAAGGTGGTTGGTTAGACGGCTGACGGAGGGTGGCGGTGAGATGTGTGTAGGATGGTAATGGGCAGCGTGGCTGCGAGGAATAGTGATGATGGTGACGTGGCTGCGTAGGCGGCAGTGAAAGGTGGTGGTGCTCGGTGTAGGGACAGCGAGGGTTGGGAGATGATGATTTTAGGCGGCGGTCGGAGTGGCAGCGGGGTGAGAAGATGATGATGATGGCGTGATGATATGATGGTGAGATGAAGAGAGTCTGGACGTGGGGTGGGGAGGTCGGCATGAGTATCACAGATGGCCGGCGTTTGGGTGGACGGCAGGTAGCCGAGACGGTGGCGGCGTGCCGGATTCCGGTGTGTGGCCGCCGACAAAACCCAATGGAGGAGAGGGAGAGAGAATTTTATAGTTGTAGGTTTATTTTGTATAAAAATTGAAATAAAAATGGTAAATTATATATTTATATAAAAGTATAAAATAAAGTGTAAGGAGTTATATTAATAATTAGGATTAAATTGAAAATATTACCACAAGGGGCAAAATTTGTAATTGTTTGAGAAACTTTTTATAAAAAGATGGTTTGGGGTGGGGGCGGACACGCTTGAGTGGCTTAAGGGATGGTTCAGATCACGAAACTTGCGCCATCGTTTTTCAAATCATTTTTACCGATAAAAACTGAAATATATACATTGATAATATAACATAAATATTTTAAAAATATTTAAAAAAATGTACCGTTATTTATTTAGAGAAAACCAGTTACACGTCTCGACTGAAATAAACAATAAAAATATCTTTCTAACTCATATAACTCGCATATCAACAAACGTATTGAATAAATAATGACTAATTAATAAATGTTATTATTTACTCAAACTGTTAATATAAAATATAATTTAATTATTTTTGTGTTTCTAAATATCTAGCGGGGGCATTTTCAGTCACCTTCTGACTGTTTTTCGGATGCTTGGGTCAAAACTAAAAAGTTTTGTCCAGGAATGTTCGTATTATACAATCAAATTGCATTAAGGGTCCGAGTTATGAAAACATGAATTTACGAGTCGTATTTGATAAGTAACTTAGGAAATAAAATATATCTTCACTCGTTTTTAAGTCAAATATGATAGAAAAATAAATTTTAGCAAATGAACAGGTAATATCGAAATTATGAATTATTATTTAAAAACGTTTCAAAAATTTACACGGCTACGGCGGTAAAAGTTTTTAGGGGGCCGTAAAAGGTCAAAAGTCCAACGTCAAGTCCGAAACCAACAGGTCAAAGGTAAAAATAGTCATATAAAATATCGAAATACGCGAGGTAGTGACAGTACCTACCCCCTTAAAGGAATCCCGTCCCGTGATTCGGATATTTGTTAACCTATTGTGGTATCAGAGAACATATTTAGGATTTAACAAATCCGTTAAATATGGCATTGAAAATTTCATTCGGCAAAATTCAATGTTTTGACACTTCTTAATATACAAAAATTTTGGCTAAGTTTTGACCACGTTATTTAATTCATCAAAATGAGTATTTTAGAAAAATATCATTACAAGTTTTGTGGTTGATATAAATGCGTTATAAAGGAAGTCCCTTAACAGTGAAAACATAAAAGGAGAAAGTGTAGACGTTGTTGGGTATGGTCCCTGTATTAAGGGTTAAATGTTTTAGGCAGAGATATCTAGTAAGGACCTGGTAGATTAATATCGAACGAGCTAAAGGCTTAAGATATACAAACTTTACTTAGAAGGTATGAGGAAGTATCGTGACTCAACTCACCTTAACCAAATGAGGAGAATAAAGTATAACCGAACGGCTCTAATCGCGACTTAATATAGATGCGTCGTAGAACGAGAATAATAATAACAGCGAAACGTTTCACACAATGTTTAACAACGAAATAGACAACCATGTATGTTTGTGCTTTAGTTTAGTCAACAAAATGTGTTTTTACGACTTATTAAATTTATAAAGATGTCACGACGTTCTTACGAAAAATTACTTATTTATAGAAAGTTTAAATTTTGAAATTTTTAAATTTCTGGACGTTAATAGTATCCCCTAATTTAATCGTTTCTATATCTCCAAAAACGAACTATTGAAACCCTATCGTCTAACCAAAACACTTAGCTTGCTAAATATATATATATATATATAATGTTGCTATATTTAGAAATGACCCACGGCAACGACTTATCATTTTTAGAAAAATTCCTAAACCTTCGTTTTGATATTAAGAAGCTCCACGAATATTTTCAAAAACTTTCGACACTTAATAAACTTCTAGAAACATTTTTTTTAAACATCCGTTTACCCTCATTTAAAACTCGGACCGACAACTATATTTTTATAAATCACCCATGGACTTGACCAAAAAACTTGACCATAAACACTGCCGGAAAAATTCTCAAACTATCCAGAAACACTCATTATTGCCTAATCTAATCAACCAAATTCCCTTTAATTCAAGCCTAACCTCATCGTCGTCTTTGTTGCAACTCACAAATCTCACAACCTCTCAACAAGAACCATTTATATATCCGAAATCATCGAAAATCTTTATTAAAATCTTTATTCATTTTAATAAATTGAAAATCATAGCACAAACATATGGAGTCGCGAATCAAAAGTATAAGAATACATAGCAACAATAACTATAACAAACGGTGATGGGATGTAGAGAGTGGACATTTTGAGAAGCAATATCCCCAAAATAAAGGTCAACAATTAGGAGGAGCTCGCGGGAGAGCTCAGGTGATACGTGACAAAATATCGTACTTAGTCGTTTGTTCGTGGATAAGTCAAATCCATTAGTTCAAAAGTGCACAAGTCGGTTAACTCCACAAACAGTTCATAATCGCAAGGTTTTGTAACGGCAAGGGTAAAAATTTTAAGAGTGAGATAAGGTAGTTCAAGTGAGGTCTTAAGGTTCTGCTGAATGGTAAGACACTATCGCGTTTCTAATCTTTTTAACGGATTCCGGTGATTGTCGGGTTCGAGTTCATACTCATGTCATATTGAATGGATGGTTCAGAAAGTTCAGTGTACAATCTCAAATGATAGTACCAGCTTCTATATTCTTTCCGTCGGCTAACTCAACATAGTCCTTATGTCGCGTAAGATGGGACAATGCCATTAAAGAACTAAACTCAAGCGAAGTGAGGCTTCTATGAACTAGCTTCCATGAGCACTTGCAATAAATCCGTCCATTACTTCAACACATGTCCATCAAGTGTTTTGTCGTATAAGAGAAATCTCATAATTTGCGTAGTCCCTAACTCACAAAAGGTAAGTTTAAGTTGAAGAAAAACATCTAGTTTCTAAATTGGTTATAATCCACTTAAAGTGATATGCTCATTACATTCTAGAGCCTTTCAATCCGTAATTTCCATGACTACAGGAAGCATGACTTAGTTTCTCGGCTAAGGGTATGGTGTTTCTATATGCTAAGGTTAAAGAAAATCTGTTTAGTTATGACGCTTACGTATACAAATACACGTGACCGACACGACTCGTGAATACGCACGCCAAATATTAATAAAATACAAGTGCAATATAATCTCGTTAACAATGTAGGGAAAAGAAAGAAAATAGAATGAAAAGTAAGGGTAATTTGTCAAAAATTTATAGTGACTACGTACCATCCAAAGACATGGTCCCCCTATTCTGAAATAACATATGGTGATCAAGCTATGTATAAATTTTAAAGACACTAACGATAAAATGCTCATTACGTCCAAACTAATGTTATATAAAAACAAAAACATACTTATACGGTTATAAACGATATAGTTAATGAAAGGTAGCAAATAGTTGTCTAATGAAAACAGGGTTGTTTATATAACACGCAAGATAATTATGTAAGATAACGGAATGTTTTATAGATATAACAAAATAGTTTACAAGAAAGTTACGTGACGATTTATAATGTAATGGTAACAAATGGTTTATGAGTTGACAACCCAACAATTTATGGACTGATATCAAAATAGTTTATAAAGTGTTAAAATGAACAAGAAGCTATCAGCAAATGGTTTGTAAACTGGTGTAAAAATAGTTCATAAACGCAAAACAAGGTTAACAAAAATCACAAAAAACTTTCGTAAGCATGCCAACCACTTAGTTTAAATAACTATAAACAGTTTACATAATAAAAGTGAAATGGTTTGTAATGACGGTGAAGGGAGTAGCTTACTTATATATACTAGAAGAAAATTAAAAGTGTAACATGACAAAATCGTCATGACACAAGTTGAACAAACAATTTAGAAAATCCACACAATAACCCAAAATTCACCGGAGTATATAAGTACTTGTGCGAAAACTCCTTAGATTATTTTCATCAGTCTAGTCAACTTAGTTTCATTAGATAAGGAAAAATCTCTCCCTAAACATCAGCGTTATCTTAGACGGCGTTAGAGCTCTAACGAGTTTTAACCTCCTAAATACGGTCCGCACGGTTCAGAATTCTAATTTGCCACTATGGCCTCTACGTTGAATATCCAAACGGTGTCCTATAATTCCTACTCACGCGGCCAACACTCTTGTAGTTATTTGCACTTCAACAGTGCAAGGCTATGTGTAAGTGCAACCTTTCGTTTAGTGTGGAAGGGAAATTTTGCTACTTATGCGCATTGAAATTTGGTTTATGCAATGTAAGCTCTCACACTTTTTTCAATTTATTTGTTGTTTGTCATTCCCTACACCTTGGTTTTCCTAGCATACGACGTAATCCTATTTAGTCGCGAGCCATGAGGATTCTTCCTCTTAAACAATATTAGCTTCGATTGCATTAGCAATTCGTTGGGTTTCAATAGCACCCAATCCTTAGTTGGAACATATTCCTTGTCTTGGCGTCTGGTCTTTACTCAAAAATGAACGGGGTACTAAAGGCAATTGAAATAGTCGAATAAATGAATAAGCATAGACTAATTTCTGAGGCAATACGCGTACTCACAAAATCTTCAAGGTGGTGGATGAAAATACGATGCAGGCACTCTTAAACGAGTATGGAACGTGTGGTTTTAAAATCTCGCTTCGAGATCAGTGGAGTAACCAGACGGGAGTAAAAGAACAATTAGGGAAAATCAAAACAAAGAGTTCAAATTAGCTGATGATATACGTTAAAGTAAATAAGATAAAGATCTTTTCATGAACGAGTTTACATAGCATTACCATATTCAACCTCTAGTTACAAGTCCCCGCCCATAACAAGACTTGTGAAACTTAGATTCATAAATAATTCCATTACATAAAACAGTGGTCGGGTCACGCGTAAATACGATATTGTATAAGGTTATGATACTAAGCTTCGAGACCATTGCATCGCTCACAATGTCTTAGACAAAATTTTGAGACCATTGTGTCATCCACAATGTCTTAGAAAGGTTTAGTATTTATATAGACAACTTCCATATAAGTAAATAGAGGAATAAACGTGAAGGGCCGAACGAAACCGCAGAGAAAGAGATAAAACGCAAAGAAAAGATAATCGCAGAGAAAAAATAAAGTGTAACACTTAGCAAAAAACACGTATAAGGCACACATAAAAGCAACGAGATCACATACTGGTTATAGTCCAGACTTAGATAATTCGACCTAGATATATCTACCTGGTTTCTCTAAAAACCTTAGGATATCTGATACCAATCTGTCACAAGACGTCCCCAAACGGGGCCCTGGACAGAATACTGTCCGAGGGCGATGACGTCACAAAAACCCGATCTCAAGGCACGAAGAGACGACCACTAATAGCGTTTAGAAATCATAACTCGTTGCATGTTTAAGAATAAAAATAAATAAGTTTTACAAAAAACAAAGGAAAATTAAACATTTGCAAGAAGCGTAAGTAAAAATGTAGGCGGAAGCATAATTTTGGTTTTACAAAAGACAACGAGTAAAGATATTTTGATAAGTCTTGAAAGGTATCATATGCACGTAGACTCCACCTAGCACATCAAGAAGTCCAAATGCAAAAGCACCAGAAAAAACAGTGCTAAAACGGTCAACATAAAGATTAGTGAATTCATAGTTTAAGTATCCATTTATGAGGAAAAAAACATTTAGTGAATACAGTTCACCCAAAGCATTACGAAACAACATTTAATATCAGAAACGATCAACCAAAGTAGACGTGGACCACAAGTAAAAATTGTACCACGTGACAGATATAGGAGATTTAACTTTACGTACAAAGCACAAGGACTATTATCACGAATACAATAACGCATGAAAAAGTGTAAACAGTTCGCTAGAGACTCATGACACCGAAGCTAATTTAGTCACAGGGCATGCTACATCCTGTTGCATAGTATTTTACCTGCCCTAGAACCGGATACCCAAACCAAAGACCACGCATAATGTATATCGACATGACAAATATCCGTTTGTACATCGACGCCAGAAACAAGTAAGTGCAAGCTTACGCCCGGATAGGGATAATTAGTTCCCGAATAGTATCTAGTAGGACAGTAGATCGTGTTTGTTAAGCCAATACTTATGCACACGTAATAGGAATATGGTAACTGAAAACTACTTGCGAGCCATTTAAAGAAATAACCATTTATTCAATAAACAACTTTAAGTATTTAATTCCAAAAGTAAAAGAGTGATGAATCAATGCAAGAAACTAGGTTTGTAATTAGGTGTGTAAACAATTTGGAAATTCGAGTAAACGTAAAACGCTTTGTAAACGAGCAAAGTATTCTCCCCCCAAAAATATAATAAGAACATTTATTCAAAACAAGATAAAATGAGGGGCTATAGGGAAAAAAACACACCTTGATTTGCAAAGCAACGAGCAGAAATGCAAATAAAAGTCACAACAACAAACGGAGAACGGAACGGCTCGACCAAGAAGTTGCAGCATAACGTAAACACAGCTAATCCCATTAGCTTGGGTTGAAGAAATAGGATTTTTCGATGGATGAGTAACAACCGACTAGTTGAGAAGGGATTTGGATTTTCGAGTTTGGATGATTTTTGGTTGGTTTAAATAAAATAAATCGAAAAAAACACACGCAAAAGTATGTAATATATTCCGAATATATTACATATGAAAAAGAAACAATAAATAATTATAAGGCGTAATATATAATAAAGATAAACATCAAAAAGAATAAGTCACAATAAATAATAACTTTACAAGTATTATATAAGAAATGTGTTATAAAATAAGTGGTAATAATATAATTCACACTTTTTCAAAAAGTCACCAATTAAATTAATAATAAGTTTTTGTGTAAAAGTAAATTACACGTTTCAAAAGTTACGAATTTTAGATAATGACGTTTTTCAAGAATTTACAAAGGTTATCGTTGGGAATTATAAAATAAAATTTTATAATTTAGTATTTCGTTAAACGCGTATTTAAGTTAAACTAGTTATATCGTTCGTAAAAGATTATTAGTTTTCGTTGTTTACCAAAAAAAAATTTATTTTAAAATTTAAAAAAAATTTTTTAAAAATAAAAAAATTTTATTGTAAAATAACAACTTTAAAATCCTAAAAACTAATATACTTTGTCATTTTATTATCGTGGTTTCTAAAATATATAAACTTTAATGAAAATTTACTAAGCATAAAGATTTTGTAATTCGGCATGACTTTGCCGTTTGTATGACATTTCCATTTTTACAAAAACCATTGTTTTTCCCTTTTAACCAACATAGATGTTGCAATATATTCCGTATGTTTCATATCTATAATTAACGAGATCAAATAGTAAATAACATCACTAAAACCAAACACACCCTATGTTGTTAAACTCATATCTAAACGTCCTCTTTGGGCCGTTATCCACAGAACCAAACGCACCCTAATGGCTGAACCAAACAGCCCTATATGGGCTGTCAAACCCAAGTTCCAAACACCCCTAGGCAGTTAACACCAAAACCAAACACCCCTTGGGGGCAATTAAAATTGCAATTCCCAACCACACCCTTAGGGCTGTTAATACGCATCAACCAAACCACCAAAACCCCTTACGGGCGTTAACCACTAAACCAAACACCCTTTTCGGGTTTTTAAAACCAAGAAACAAACAACCCCTATTTATAATCAATAAAGAATTTATTAACTTAAACAAACAAAACTAACTATCAAGTTTATAGTTTTATAAAATATCAATAACCAACCAAAAAAAGAAATAAAAAGAAGTGATGTGGTGGGGGGAGATGGCGGCTGATGGCGTGGTGACAGCAGCAAGGTGCCGGCTGTGGTAGTGTTTTTCGGTAAGAGGTGGTTTGGTGACGGCTGAGGAGGTGCGGTGAGATGGTGGTTTGTGGTAATGCCGGTGCTTCGAGGAGATGGTGATGATGTTGACGAGGCTACGCGTAGGCGGCATCGTACAGGTAGTGGTGCCTCGGTGTAGGGACAGCGGGGGTTGGGAGATGATGATTTTAGGCGGCGATCAAAGTGGCAGCGGGGTGAGAAGATAATGATGATGACGTGATGATATGATGGTGGAGATGAAGATGAGGTGTGACGTGGGGTGGGGAGGTCGGCTGAGGAACCACAGATGGCCGGCGTTTGGGTGGCCGGAGGTTGGCCGGAGCGGGTGGCGGCGCCGGATTCCGGTGGTGGCCGCCGGAACCCTAATGGGAGGAGAGGGAGAGAGAAGTTTATAGGTGTGTGTTTATTTTGTATAAAAATGAAATAAAAATGGTAAAATTTTATATTTATATAAAAGTATAAAGTAAAGTGTAAGGGTTATAATAGATTAGGGTTTAAATTGAAAATATTATCACAGGGGCTAAATGTGTAATTGTTGAGAAACTTTTATAAAATGATGGTTCGGGACTCGTTTGAGTGACTTAAGGGATGGTTCAGATCACGAAACTTGCGCCATCGTTTTTCAAATCATTTTTCCGATAAAAATGAGTATTTACTTGATAATATTTCATAAATATTTTTATAATATTTATAAAAATGTTCGTTATTTATTTAGTGAACCAGTTACGTCTCGTCTGAAATAAAAATAAAAATATATTTCTAACTCATATACTCGCGTTATCAACAAACGTTTTCGAATAAAATAATGACTAATTTATTAAATGTTATTATTTAATAAAACTGTTAATTAAATATAATTTAATTATTTTTGTGTTTCTAAAATCTTGCGGGGGCATTTCAGTCACCTTCTGACTGTTTTCGGATCTTGGTCAAAACTAAAAAGTTGTCAGGAATGTCGTTTTACATCAAATTGCTTTAGGGTCCGAGTTGTGAAAACATGATTTAGCGAGTCGTTTTTGATAAGTCAACTTAGGAATAAAATATATCTTCTCGTTTTTAAGTCAAATAAGTTAGAAAAATAAATTTGCAAATGAGCGCTAATAATCGAAATTATGGTGTGTGATAAAACGTTTCAAAATTTTTCCGCAACGCACGGTAATTCGTTTTTAGGGGCGTAATACGGTCAAAAAAGTCAAAGTCAAGTCGGGAACAAAAGTCAAAGGGTTAATAATTGTCATTTATAAATATCGAAAAATATTGCGAGGTGTGACACCTAATACAATTTATAAGCATAAATGTTGCTTTATGAATTGACTTTGGAATATTGCACTTGACCGTTTTTTTGAATAATGGATGAATCTTGACTTACTTTTTTACGGCTAACTATCCAAAAATTTATGACTAATAATTACATGTATATAAAATCATATAGATATAACGAGGATCATATAAATTCAAATTAGATAGGAAATATGTATACCGAATAAAACCTATTATTTAAATCAACAAGGAAAACTTTAAAATAATTTGAGTGGCGGTTGGGGGATCTATTTACCCAAGAGATTATTCTAGAATAATAACAATGGGCTTGGGCCTAATACAAATCAATAAGCAATAAATGTTGATTGATGAATTGACTTTGAATATTGACTTGACCGTTGAATGATGAATCTTGACTTGACTTATATACGGCTAATATCCAAAAATATATGACTAATAATTACATGTAATAAAATCGTATATCCCACGAGGAACATATAAATTCAAATTATTAGGAAATATGTATACTAATAAAACATATATTTAAATCAACAAGATGGTGTGATGCATTATGTGAGTCGACGGTGTTAGGGTTTGATTTGGTTTACTGCCCGAACAAGGAGTGTTCTGAATTGATTATGAACGAGTTTAGTGATGGTGATGTGAAGAGATGTGTGTGTCCGTCTTGCTTGAAACCTTTTTGTTATCAATGTAAGGCTCCATGGCATGATGGTTATACATGCGAAGAGACGAGGGATGGAAACAATGTTGATTTTGAAGTTGTATGCAAGAAGAATGGGTGGAATTGGAAGAGGTGTCCCAAGTGTAGGTATTATATTCAGTTTATTGGTGGTTGTCATATCATTGATTGCAGGTTTGTTCCACTCCATTGCACTCACTACAACATACTACATTGTTTTCTTTAACAAAACATTGGATCGATTTTTAATTAACGTTGTTGCAGATGTGGGACCAAATTTTGCTACCAGTGCGGAAAAGAAGTACCATTTTGGCGTAAGTTCGAGTTCATCTATATGTGTTGCACAACCAATGACAATGTCTATGATATTCAACGTTCGTATGTGATCCGCTCTGACTATACCTTAAAATATATGTAATATTAAGAAAATATCAAATATATAGTAAGAATAGTCTAAAAGCAGAGTCAATGATACCGAGAAGTAGTATAGAGCTTTCCCGGGTCGTAAATCCCCAACGAGGCTGGAATGGTAAATCGATACGATCGAAGATTTGAGTTTGAAGGAAGGAATGAGTTTGGGAAGTTGAAAAAGTCAAATTAAACAATAACGGACTAAAACGTTTAAGAAAAACCTAATAATTATGAATTAAACTGAAAACGAAAGCCGAATCCTGAACAAAATGGGGGGAAAACTGAAAATCTTTAAAATAACCCTAGGAAAATTTTTCACCTTCTAAACTCTCTAGGATCAAATAACGAAGAATGAAAAAAGACTAGACGAAAACGGAGTTCCGTTTGACCAAAAACGAGTCAAAACAAAATCCCGTACCCGGACCCGTTCTTTAAACGACAAAAATTTGTAAAAATGACCCTACGAAATAATTTTTATTTTTCCTACATAACTAGGATGATAAGAAATTTCTAAAATAGAACAAATATTTTTTGATAATTTTTGTATTTTTTATGAATTAAATAAACTTTTAACTAATTTAATTTATAAAAAATATTAACGTTTAAATAAAATCGAAATTTTTCTAAATTATACTAGGTTTATAAGGAGTCCTACGAAAAATAACAGACGACCTCACAGCTTATGTAATAAGCCCGGAAAGAACCTTGACAGCTTATTAGGCTATATTCACAAAATGTGTAATAACCAAAGTGCCTTGAGGTCTTAACGAATAAGGACCTGAGGGCGCAGTGGTTAGTTATTTGTGTGTTGTGTAAAGGGGATGTATTGCTTGGTCCCGGGTTCGAGTCTTGCTCACCCGGACCAAGTATCTTCCCCTTTTTTTTTTTAAACTCTAGGGTAGAAATTGTAAGAAATGAAACTAAAAGGTAGGCGGGCAAAATATCTAGAATTTACACTACAAGGTAAACGGGTAACCCTACACTATGAAAAAGTGACAAAACAAACCCTACGACGTGGCTTATTTTTTTTTTGGCTTATTAAAAAGTGATTTTTAGCAAAAACTCAAAACATGGTAAGTTAATGAACTAGCTTATAATTAAACAACTTTAACAAAAGACTCTTTTGACTTTTGGTCAAAAGAATAAGCTATAAAATAAGCTTAAAGTTGACACAAGCTAAAATATGGCTTTAAAGGCCAATTTTTCTAAAGTCTTATGGTCGAATAAAGCTAAGCGAAGGACTAAAATAAGCAAAAAGGGCTGTAAAACTAATTAAATCAAAATAAAAAGGGAAGGAAAAGCTAAACTAATAAGCTGTGGGGAGCTTATTATGCCAGAAAAGCTTAAATAGAGCTTAAAGAAGCTAAAAATGCTTAAAACTAGGACAAATAAGCTAGAGAAAGGAAATAAGCAAACTAAAACTATCTAACCTATACTATTAAACTCTTGGAAAAAAGTTGGGGCTTATGGGATAAGCCTGAATAAGCCAAAGTCAAAAGTAAGCAATCTTCAGCCTAACAGGGGCTCAATAAACAGCAAGAAGGCATGTTTGGGCTTAAAAATAAGCTACACTAATGTGGCTTTTAGAGCTGAAACTGAAGGTTATAGAGAGCCTATAAGCTCTTAAAATAAGCCCAAAATCTGGGCTATAATGTGCTTTTTGTGTGAGAAGATGAGCTTAAAGTTCCCCCTTTGCACCAGGGGAGCTTTATGGCAAAGCTCAAGGGCTTATTTGACAGCTTATTTTAAGCTGTCAAATAAGCTCTAAAAGCAAAAATAAGCTCAAACAGATTAAGTGCTATAGCCAAGGGGCTTGTGCACCAATTTTGAGCTTTGGAAAACTATTTTTACTTGCTTATTTTTGGAAGGGAAAAAGGACTTTTGGTTTTTTTACAAACTGTGACAGAAATGTTTGAGTTAATTTGACTCTCAAAGTCAAAAGGACAAAGAGCTTGTGACAGCCCTCTTTTGACACACAAATCACACACTTTTTTGATGTACAACTCAAACCACAAGTGCTTAATCAAATAAGCACTTGTGGGATTCTTAAAACCTTAACAGTTTCAAAAGAGGTTTTAGAAAACCTTGGAAACAATTTTCAATTATAATTTTTAAAATCTGCTTAAGTGTGGACTTAAAAAACCTTTTTCATGCTTTAAATTGACCAAAGTAACCCTTAACCCATGCCAATAACCCCTTTTGGACCCGTTTTGGTCCTTGTGCAAACACCCACTTTATCTAAAAACTGTCAACTAAAAATGGGTTTAAACATACCTTTTAAACTAAAACTTTAATCCTTTTTATCTTACTCCTACTTATTTTGGACTTATTTACTATTTCAAAACTATAAAGCCTTGCTTTTAAGACTTTAGCATAGTTTCTCAGCTAGCTTATTACATATTTTGACAATTTTATTAAGAAATAAGCTAATGTAGGACAAATTATGCAATAAAAACTCACAACAGCCAGATAACATATCCTAATAATGGTATTTGTAAAGATAAAATGCAATTAAGCAATTCCTTAGGCTAAAAAGATAAGCTAATGAAAAATAGAAAAATTGAGACCTTGGATTTATTGTTGTCTCAGAACCAAGGCACTCTTTCTGAGTTGAGGGCCTAAGAAACTTGTCCTAATGGCTCCTTAGCCTCTAAACCTGAGCTATAAGCTCAATAAGCTTATATTAGCTTATTTCTCCAAAAGCTTCCAAAATGCACCCCTTTGAACTTTTATGGGTTGAATTCAAATTAAAACAATAAGAGTTTTGTTTTATATTTTATAACATTAATGTGTTCAAACTTTCTTATATTTATAATCATTAATGATTTTCGGTTAAGAGCGTTTGCATTAATGATTTTCGTTAATTAATGGGAGGGCTTTGTTATATGTTTTCGGCCGTTGATTATTTTTGTTTTCCACGTGTCATTCTCTAGATTATTTGGGCCAAGATTAGTTTTCCAAAAACGTGTTTTATATAGGTTATAGATACAGATATTATATAGTTTCCTTAATAAATCATATATCACACGAGGAACATATAAATACAAATTAGTAGGAAATATGTATACTAATAAAACTTATATTTAAATCAACGAGAAACTTTCAAAATAATTTTTATGCGATGGGCGATCTAATAGCCCAAGAAAACCCTAATCAATATGACGATGAAGATACATTCACATGCGAGATCTGCTTTGAACTCGTATCATTACCCAACAAAAGATTCATTAATAGCAACCGATGCGTCCACTCGTTTTGCACGGCTTGTATGATCAAATACATCCAAGCGAAGCTTGACGACAATGTGTCAGACATCAAATGTCCACATGAATCTTGCAATCACTCTCTTGAACCCTTGTCATGCGGCACCAAAATTTCACACAAACTCTTCAACAGATGGTGTGATGCATTATGTGAGTCGACGGTGTTAGGGTTTGATTTGGTTTACTGCCCGAACAAGGAGTGTTCTGAATTGATTATGAACGAGTTTAGTGATGGTGATGTGAAGAGATGTGTGTGTTCGTCTTGCTTGAAACCTTTTTGTTATCAATGTAAGGCTCCATGGCATGATGGTTATACATGCGAAGAGACGAGGGATGGAAACAATGTTGATTTTGAAGTTGTATGCAAGAAGAATGGGTGGAATTGGAAGAGGTGTCCCAAGTGTAGGTATTATATTCAGTTTATTGGTGGTTGTCATATCATTGATTGCAGGTTTGTTCCACTCCATTGCACTCACTACAACATACTACATTGTTTTCTTTAACAAAACATTGGATCAATTTTTAATTAACGTTGTTGCAGATGTGGGACCAAATTTTGCTACCAGTGCGGAAAAGAAGTACCATTTTGGCGTAAGTTCGAGTTCATCTATATGTGTTGCACAACCAATGACAATGTCTATGATATTCAACGTTCGTATGAAAGAGAAAAAATTTAAACAAACAGTAAGTCAAAACTTGAACCTTTCTTGTTAGGGATTTGGTCAAATATATCATTACTTCAGTTTGCTAGCCTAGTTGTTACTGTTAGTTCTACTATATCTATGATCAAGATGATACATAATGTATTAGGGCTGAGCAAACTAAACCGAAAACCGACCCGACCCGACAAACCGAGGCGAGCCGAGCTTATTCGGTTCGGTTTTCGGTTTATATAAGGTTAACTCGGTTCGGTTTTCGGTTTGCAAAATTCCTTATTTTGGTTTCTGTTTCGGGTCGGCTTTTTTCGGTTCGAGTTTGTCTATCCTAATTGACGTTGTTGCAGATGTGGGACTAAATTTTGCTACCGATGCGGACAAAAAGTACCATTTTTGCGCACGTTCGAGTTTGTCTATATGTGTTGCACAACCAAAGACGATTACTATGATGTCTATGATTCTTATGAGAGAGATGATATATCATTACTTCAGTTTGCTAGTTGTTATTGTTAGTTCTACTATATCTATGATCAAGATGATATTGTCCTTTTCTTCTTTTTATCTTACTCTTTCTCATTCACATATGTCTCAGCTACAATTTTTTTTATTCCAATAGAACTGCATCCGTTATGATTGTCAGCTTTACTTTAAAGTCGGGTTTCAACCAAAATTGTCTTTTAAGGACTAGTTGTGATGGATGTTTTTCTTTTTCTGTAGGTCGTGATCGATTTGTAGTAGATTAAGCCAACTATTACTCACTATAACCTAGCCACAAGTGCTTTTTTTTATTCTAATGTGAATGAATGTGTCTTGATATGAGAGAAAGAGTAGATACATGTGATGTGTATATAAGACATTGACGTTTTATACCAATGTCTAAACAAACTAAATTGATTACTCGAATACATACTTGGTTTGCCAACCTGAACTACCCACTTATGTGACCACAAGAAAATCGAATGACCGGCTTTAATTTTGTACTTCAGTTCACTCAAAATGTGAATGATCAATGACCTAAAATTCTGTTTGATAATTTAAGATTTCCGGGCGACTCGAGAACTACATTAACACCTAAACAAATATAATTGTCAAACTCGGCGTGCAAGACATTTTTATAATACATTTAAAACAAATGAAACTCAAATTAAATGATGAGTTTTTTTCTCAACGCAACGCGCGGACATGAAAAACCTTGGTACAAATCAAATACAACTCATATAAAACCCAACGTCCCAACCTACTTAACCCGCCAACCAATTATATGAATGGTTATACGGGTCATAATAAAGTTAGTGGGTTGAGCGTAAGCGGGATAGATTTAAATCTGCTAACATATAAAATTAATTACACGGATGGTATAGTCTAAGACAAGGTTTGGCATTCCAAGGCACACGATAAAGGAACTGAATTGTTCCAAGGTGACGATGGATTAGAATTCTTGGGTATTTACTTTATTTGACTTTAATAAACTACTATTTCCAAATGTTTCATAGCTAGACATCGTGATGTTCATTGACGAAATTTGAGTGAATTTATTGGAAAGGCAACTGTTATATTAGTTAATTTGAGAGGGGTTATTTACTTTAAGGTAACTAGCAGGGTACCCGCGCGATGCGACGACGGGTACCTTTTAATCAAAAAATTTGACGAGCTATATTTTTCCATTACATGTTTTTCGTGATAACGACTTTACGCTTGACGATAATTTTAGAGAATAAATTTATCACACATCATTGTATATTAAAATGTCAAGGTGCGGTTGTTGTTGAAATGTGATGGTGTTGTTAAAAAGATACATAATTTCTGGCCATTATTGTTACATAAGTCTCTCGAATAGTAAACTTTAGCTCTAACGGTCAAAACCGATATGACTTGAGGGCCGTTGTTGTTGTTGAAATGTCAAGGTGCGGGAACATATCTATTTGTAGATTACTTAATTAATTCATGTTATATTTGACTTTAATAAACAACTATTACCAATCAAGGTCTTTCATCTAGTAAGTCCTAGTACTATGTTCTCCAAGCTTGACTAATAGAATAGGCAGGCGCTTAGCTTCAACTAGTTCAGTTTGAGTCTTTCTCAGGAGTAGTTGCATTGCAAGTAGGCAGAAAATCAGTAGTGCGTTAGCTTATCTGTTCATTTTCAAACAACCCTTGTTTGTGCTCCTTTATCTTTCTAAGCCGCTCTCGCTAGCAGGGAATCTAGTTCAGCAAGGTCCATAGGGTGAGCTCGCTTGAAGCTGGGGCGCGTCTGGTGGTATCGTATATAAGATCACACGGCTGCTTTTAGGAGCGATCTGTTCATCCAACTCGAAATATCGTAAGTAAGAGAAGAAGAAGAATCTGACGCCCGAAATTCCCATGTCTTTCTTGGTTGGACCAACCGGCGAAATCAGTCTTCCTGAATTGGAAGAGCAAGAACAAGTCTCTCCATTTTTTTGGGGGAGCAGAGCAGTCAAAGAATGAAACAGATCAAATGATTGTTCTAGAATGGCTATTTCTCACAATTGCTCCTTGTGATGCAGCGGAACCATGGCAATTAGGATCTCAAGACGCAGCAACACCTATGATGCAAGGAATAATAGACTTACATCACGATATCTTTTTCTTCCTTATTCTGATTTTGGTTTTCGTATCACGGATCTTGGTTCGCGCTTTATGGCATTTCCAAAAAGAAAAAAATCCAATCCCGCAAAGGATTGTTCATGGAACTACTATCGAGATTCTTCGGACCATATTTCCTAGTATCATCCCGATGTTCATTGCTATACCATCATTTGCTCTCTTATACTCAATGGACGAGGTAGTAGTAAATCCAGCCATTACTATCAAAGCTATTGGACATCAATGGTATCGGAGTGCGCCTCTTCACGAGGGTGATTTAAGTGCAACGAAATGCCTTAAGAATATGGTTCGCGAAGCATCTGGCTTACCGGTAATCTCCCATTCCCGCCGTCGAGAGACTTAAATAACTATAGCATGCCAGAAACGGGGAGTTGAGATGGTTAGACCTATACCCCGAAATGCTCCCAGCATAGAAGCCTATGGTTCCATCTTGTTGTTGCTGGAGGTACACATCCCTCTTCTCGGTGTGGAGCGATATACGAGAAATAGATGCTCAGCCTGAAATGTCCGATAACGGCGCTGAAGTAGTGAATCTATCGGCACCATAGCTGTGGCATACAACTTTGGACCTAACGGCCGGCCCAGTAACCTTTCGGAATGGGGGATCCCCGTTGGCAACAACCACGGTAGTAGTTGCGGAACTACTGGGCCGGGAGAGGACAACCTCTTGTTCCTGCTCCTCTTTCTTCGCTTCGGGGACGGAGGTCCTACGGTAGGTAACAGCAGGTACAAGCAACTTGACCGAAGGGGACCAGCGCTTCTACTCTTCCACCGAGGAGCCGTTCGCAGCGAGAAGCAAGGGATGTCGTGAACGGTGGGAGGTCACAGAGAATTTACCTATTCATAGAGTGATCCTATGATCGATACAGGATATAGACTATCTCTTTCTTTATTCGATTCTTTTTCAGAAAAAACAAAAAAAAGAAGGGTGACTCAACTTCTCAGCTAGAGTTGGGGGTGGGACTTGTTGGCATAATGCAAGCTGGAACGCGGGAATTCGAGGTCTCATGAACTACTACTAAAAACCTACTTTTTTTCTTTTTGGACAAACGATATCAGGTCAGGTCTATGGATGGATCCAGATCTACGGGCCGGCCGGCCCCGGCCGATGAGCATAGGGAATCTATACTCGAGCGTTCAACTGGGCCCCTGACAGGATAGGTGAGGAATCACTCTTGATCTTTTTTATTGGGGCCTACAACTTCTCCGAGCCGACTAGCATCCCTTTCCACTGCGCATTTATCGAACAAAGAAGACGACTATAGGATCGAATTCGCTTTCCATGGTGAACTGGTCGTCCCATACCTTCTGCCTGTCTCATATGTGCGGAACCAGGTCTTTTTCGGTTCCAGCCCCCCCCCTCGAATACATAGGGTAGGTAGGACTGGGTGAGAAAGGGTTCCCTGTTGCCAATAAACTTTCCCCGGCCTTCGATTCCCCTTACTCATAAAGGGTCTTACGGTCGGTACTAACTAAAGAAAAAGAGTCTTCTTTCTAAGAGTAGGCGTGGAGAGCTTTTTGCGGGGAAACTTGCAAGTACAGTTTGGGGGGAGACGGGCGTCGACCCAACCTTATGAGTATTCGGACTATAACAGTTCAGATGAACAGTCACTCACTTTTGACAGTTATACGATTCCAGAAGATGATCTAGAATTGGGTCAATTACGTTTATTAGAAGTGGACAATCGAGTGGTTGTACCAGCCAAAAGTCATCTACGTATTATTGTAACATCTGCTGATGTACTTCATAGTTGGGCTGTACCTTCCTCAGGTGTCAAATGTGATGCTGTACCTGGTCGTTTAAATCAAATCTCTATTTCGGTACAACGAGAAGGAGTTTACTATGGTCAGTGCAGTGAGATTTGTGGAACTAATCATGCCTTTATGCGTGCGCCCGGAAAGATAGGCCGACTGCTGAGCCCACTCTGGCTCAGCCGCACCACCCTGGGTGCGAGCCACCCGAGAAGCAAGCTATTACAGCGAGCGGCTGGAGCAGTATGGAGCCGAGGAGCAAGGCAGTAGATAAGATAGAAGAAGGGGTCAGGCTCCCGGTGGAGCAGAGGATACGGTTAGGATAACGAACTTGAAACGCGGAGCCCGAGCGTCCGGCGAGCGAGTGGTTAGTGGCCAATAGCGCCCTAGTTGATGGCATTCCTCTCTGCGGCTGGCACTCGAGGAACCACGGGGCACTCCATACAGAGCAAACAAGTCTTAGGGATGAGACGCCCGCGCAAGGACCTCAATTCTCATTAGGAGGTCGAACCAAGGACCTATGGAAGTCGGGGCTAGCCCGTCCCCATGGGCAACGCAACAGTGTCCTGAGGGAGGAGTTTAGAGGCCTTATAGTAGCACGGACTTCTTTTTCTTTCTAGGTCATGCGAAGGGGGCCAGTCCAAGATCGTACTGTTCCTCTACAAAGACAACAGACGCTCTCAACGGCTAGGCGCCACTCTCTTTCTGAGTTATTCCAGCTTCTTCATGATTTCGTGCCGCGGTGAACAAACAAAACAAAAAAGAGGGCCATCTCAGCGGAAGGAGAAGGACCTGCAACGGCAGAGACTACTGACCCTATTCTTGTTCCTAGCCGTCTTTTACGAGTCCGGAAAGCCTCCTCAGAGGGATCCTCAAAATAGAATAGAGAAGGGCGGGCAGGGCTCCCGCAAGAGCCTCCCCCCTCTTCCCGGTCAAGATAGATGGGAAGGAGCCCTATCAAGGCCATAAACAGTCTCTTTATTTATGTACGTACACCTTTGTTTCAGGGTGGGGCCGCCCTTCCTCCTGCTAATCCGGCCATTTCCGAACCTGTCTTTCTCATCCCATTCAATGGAGGACTTTTCAATTCTTGCGATTCCCAGCCCCCTTAGCTTATTATTTTATATATATCTATATTATTATTTTATATATATCTATATATATTATTTATAAAGGGTTCCGCTCGGCTAAATAGGCTCAATGATCTCTTTCTTCGCTTCGATAGGCCGGTACGGCGCTCCGCGTGGTTATATTCATACATGTTCCGACTCGCCGGTCATTATGGATCTAGTGGCATGGCGGAGCAAAAGAAAGGGGGAGGGGGGAAGCAACTACAAGCTTCGTAGACTCGACAAGTCGCTCCGCTTATAGAATATAATGAAGCAAGCTAGCGACTCTCCTAGTAGCGAAGGAAAGGGTCAGGAAAGGAGCAGAGAAGGGGTTGGATTTCACCTATGATCAGATCAGTGGGCAACCATGTGACTTTTTTGTAGTGTTGTTAAAGTTGTTGAAAGAACATTACTTATTTTAAGTAGGCTCGCCTCGCCGGCTGCACCTGCTCCACAGCTCATACCCCTATGGTGGGAGGATGGTGCCGTGAAGATCTAGGAGTTTGGAGCTGTACGAGTGACAAGGCTCCCATATGTTTGGAGGAGCAGGGGCTAGATGCCAAACAAACTGGACCCTATTATTCGTCGTAGAGCTGTTCTAGGAAGTTATGGTTCTCGGGTATCCAATCTATTAATCCCCAAACCCGGGGAAGTTATATAAGGAAATGAAAACAGGGTAGGGTGTGGGAAAAGAAAAGGGGGGAGGAAGCAACTCATTTAAGGCTACGCTCCAGTGATCGCTTCGTGAGCTCATTTTCGTATACAGAAGTGTGGCCCTTTAGAGAAGAGATAGGGGCGTAGGACTACACGAGGCTGTAAGTAAGTACGGAAGAAGCCTTGTTTCGAAGCAGAGCGACCTCGTCTTGCTTGCTTCTGGCGAAGCTTCTCGCATGTGATAATAGGCTGGCAGGAATAGTACGACCTTTTTAGGTTCGACCTCTACACTAATACGAAGCGATAGCGAAGCAAGCCGTATAAAGGCGAGCAGCCCTGATAACATAAACAAACGGCCTATTATAGCCCTTCCAATATCCAGTAGTAAGTTTTATGCAGGATAAACCCTCTCTATTCTTCTCTTATGTATGTGGAGCTGCCCCGTCCCGAATAGAGAACAGCGAACAAGTGAAGAAGCGAGAGAGATTTTTGAGATTCGTAAGTAAATGATTACTTTCTGTTTTGTGAGAGGAAGGACCAAAATGCCTAACAAGAAAAGAACCAATATATGCTTAACACATACAGGTCTCCCTCTAGCACACGGGATCGGCCCTACGCACGGGGCACGAAGGTAGAGGTCACTTTAGTTGTTGTACCGGAAGTGGTTCATCGTCAAAAGAACAACAATGTTGTAGCATTTCCTATTGATTTTAAGGGATGGGATGTAAAAGAAGGCTTTATGTTAAAGGAAGGGTTGTGAGCTTTCTCACAATACCTCGCTCTTCTTTTATCCGCTGGTTTCTTATTTGTTACGTAATTTCGTTAGTAGAACTTTAGTTGGCTCTGATAGTTTTTAGTGCAAAAAAGGGACAACGACGACCCTTCTAAAGGAGGAAGAAGGAGTAGGAGAGAGCGGAGAATTTTTTTGATTCCAGCCGAGGAAGATAGTAAAAGGAAGGATCAAGATGTATATAGATTTTAGGACTGTGATCAGGTTGGTGGCTCTCAAGTAAGAATTTGCCTCAACAAAAATAGAGGGGATTTGGGCTAAAAACAGCATTGGTTCGTTTATCGATTAGGTATCAGTGGGAACATAAAGATAAAAGAATTAACTAAGTATCAGATCAATCAAATTGAATAAATGATAGGTCAAGATCATGTTGTTCATTGGGAATTGAAGAGGGGAGAACAAGCAGACATCGAACGATTAATTTATATTTCTTGTTATCGTGGAATTCATCATCAAGATGGATCACCCTTACGCGTCAAAAACTCATACTAATGCTAGGACTTGTCGCAAGCAAATTCGAAAATAAAAGAAGTCTACCGAAAGCCTTGGTACTTGTCTGATCAATCACACTGATAGCTTCAATAGTTTATGAAAATTTTGATTTGGGGATTTCACCGGTTACTAATCCAGTATCGGTATAGTAGGCCTCCTTGGCCATCACTAGTTGGCTGGCTTCGCCCTAGAAGCGATGCTTACGCCTATCTAGGCTTCGATATCGCTCATGACGGGTATATGGATCTCTCTATGTAGTGGTGGCCTTCTAGGAAGCTTCGCTAGTGCGATAGTCGTTCCCGAATGCCCCTTTCCTTCTACTAGGAGAGTCGCTAGCTTGCTTCATTATATTCTATAAGCGGAGTGACTTGTCGAGTCTATAAAGCTTCGTAGTTGCTTCCCTCCCACTTTTTTATTGCCCCGCCATGCACTAGATATAATGACGGCGAGTTCGGAACATGTATGAATAAACTCGCGGGAGCGCCGTACCGCTATCTCGAGGAAGAAAAGGATATTGAGGCTATTTAGCCGATAGGCGAACCTTTATAAATTAATATATATAGATATATATTAAAATAATAATATAGATATATATTAAATAATAAGCTAAGGGGGTGGTCATCGAAGGAATTGACAAGTCTCATTGAATGGATGAGAAAGGAAGGTTCGGATATGGCGGATTGCGGAGGAAGGGCGGCCCAACTGAAACAAGGTTGTTACGTACATAAATAAGAGACTGTTTATGGCCTTTGATAGGGTCCTTCAATATCTCCCCCCATCTCCCTCCGCCTACCGGGGCATGTGGGCCGGGCAGGCTCTTGCGGGAGCCCTGCCCGCTTCTCTATTTCTATTTTGAGGATCCATCTGGAGGTGGGCATTCCGGAATTGTAAAAGGACGGCTAGAAAAGAATAGGGTAGATAGTCTCTGCCGTTGCAGGTATTCTCTTCGCTGAGATGGCTTTTTTTGTTTTGTTGTTCACAGCGGCACGAAATCATGAAAAAGAAGCTGGAATTATCATGAAAGAGAGTGGGCCTAGCCGTTGAGAGAGTTGTTGTTTTGTAGAGTGAACAGTACGATCTTGGACTGGCCCCCTTAGATGACCTAGAAGAAAAAGGAAGTCCGTGCTACTATAAGGCCTTACAACTCCTCCATCAGGACACTGTTGCAGCTTGCCCTGGGGACGGGCTAGCCCCGTTCCATAGGTCCTGGTTCGACCTCTAATGAGAATTGAGGTCCTTGCGTAGGCGTCTCATCCCTAAGACTTGTTTGCTCTGTATGGAGTGCCCCGTGGTTCCTCGAGTGCAGCATCAGAGAGGATGCATTCAACTAGGCGTTATTGTCATAACCCACTCGCCTGCCGGTAGCTCGGGCTCGCCGTTTCAAAGTTTCGTTATCTAAACCGTATCCTCTGCTCCACCGGGAGCCTGAACCCTTCTTCTATTTATCTATGCTTGCTCCCTCGGCTCATACATGCTCCAGCGCTCGCTGGTAATAGCTTGCTTCTCGCCGCGCTCCGCGCACGCACCGCACTCCCCAGGGTGGTGTCGGCTGAGCCAGAGTGGGTCTCAGCAGTCGGCTATCTTTCGGGAGCGCCGTCATAAAAGCATGATTTAGGTTCACAAATTCATGCACTGAATAGTAAATCCTTTCTCGTTGTACCGAAATAGAGATTTGATTTAAACGACCAGGTACAACATCACATTTGACACCTGAGGAAGGTACAGCCAACTTATGAAGTACATCTGCAGATGTTACAATATACGTAGATTGACTTTTGGCGTACAACACTCGATTGTCACTTCAATGAACGTAATTGACCCATTCTAGATCATCTTTGGAATCGTATAACTGTCATAAGGGATGTGATGTTCATCTGAACTGTTATAGTCGAATATCATAAGTTGGGTGTCGACGCCGTTATCCCCAAACTGTACTTGTAGTTTCCCCCGCAAAAGCTCCTACCACCGCTACTTTAGAAAGAAGACTCTTTTTCTTAGTTAGTTACCGACCGTAAGACCCTTATTTGAGTAAGGGTGAATCGGAAGGCGGGGGATAGTTTTTTGGCAAACAGGGAAACCCTTTCTACCCAGGTTCTCACTTCCTATGTTTGAGGGGGGGTGATGGAACGAAAAAGACCTGGTTCCGCACATATGAGACAGGAAGAAGGTATGGGACGCCGGTTCATCCATGGAAAGCGAATTCGTTCTACTGTCGTCTTTTTGTTCGTTAAATGCGCTGTGGAAAGGGATGCTAGTCGGCTGGAGAGATTGTAGGCCCCAATAAAAATCAAGAGTGATTCCTCACCTATCCTGTCAGGGGCCCAGTTGAACGCTCGAGTATAGATTCCCTATGCTCATCGGCCGGGGCCGGCCGGCCCGTAGATCTGGATCCATCCATAGACCTGACCTGATATCGTTTGTCCAAAAAAGAAAAAAAGTAGGTTTATAGTAGTAGTTCATGAGACCTACGTTTCCCGAGTTTCCAGCTTGCATTATGACACAACAAGTCCCACCCCCAACTCTAGTGAGAGTGGAGTAACCTTCTTTTTTTTGTTTTTTTAAAAAAGAATCGAATAAAGAAAGAGATAGTCTATATCCTGTATCGATCATAGGATCACTCTATGAATAGGTAAATTCTCTGTGACCTCCCACCGTTCACGACATCCCTTGCTTCTCGCTGCGAACGGCTCCTCGGTGGAAGAGTAGAAGCGCTGGTCCCCTTCGGTCAAGTTGCTTGTACCTGCTGTTACCTACCGTAGGACCTCCGTCCCCGAAGCGAAGAAAGAGGAGCAGGAACAAGAGGTTGTCCTCTCCCGGCCCAGTAGTTCCGCAACTACTACCGTGGTTGTTGCCAACGGGGATCCCCCATTCCGAAAGGTTACTGGGCCGGCCGTTAGGTCCAAAGTTGTATGCCACAGCTATGGTGCCGATAGATTCACTACTTCAGCGCCGTTATCGGACATTTCAGGCTGAGCATCTATTTCTCGTATATCGCTCCACACCGAGAAGAGGGATGTGTACCTCCAGCAACAACAAGATGGAACCATAGGCTTCTATGCTGGGAGCATTTCGGGGTATAGGTCTAACCATCTCAACTCCCCGTTTCTGGCATGCTATAGTTATTTAAGTCTCTCGACGGCGGGAATGGGAGATTACCGGTAAGCCAGATGCTTCGCGAACCATATTCTTAAGGCATTTCGTTGCACTTAAATCACCCTCGTGAAGAGGCGCACTCCGATACCATTGATGTCCAATAGCTTTGATAGTAATGGCTGGATTTACTACTACCTCGTCCATTGAGTATAAGAGAGCAAATGATGGTATAGCAATGAACATCGGGATGATACTAGGAAATATGGTCCGAAGAATCTCGATAGTAGTTCCATGAACAATCCTTTGCGGGATTGGATTTTTTTCTTTTTGGAAATGCCATAAAGCGCGAACCAAGATCCGTGATACGAAAACCAAAATCAGAATAAGGAAGAAAAAGATATCGTGATGTAAGTCTATTATTCCTTGCATCATAGGTGTTGCTGCGTCTTGAGATCCTAATTGCCATGGTTCCGCTGCATCACAAGGAGCAATTGTGAGAAATAGCCATTCTAGAACAATCATTTGATCTGTTTCATTCTTTGACTGCTCTGCTCCCCCAAAAAAATGGAGAGACTTGTTCTTGCTCTTCCAATTCAGGAAGACTGATTTCGCCGGTTGGTCCAACCAAGAAAGACATGGGAATTTCGGGCGTCAGATTCTTCTTCTTCTCTTACTTACGATATTTCGAGTTGGATGAACAGATCGCTCCTAAAAGCAGCCGTGTGATCTTATATACGATACCACCAGACGCGCCCCAGCTTCAAGCGAGCTCACCCTATGGACCTTGCTGAACTAGATTCCCTGCTAGCGAGAGCGGCTTAGAAAGATAAAGGAGCACAAACAAGGGTTGTTTGAAAATGAACAGATAAGCTAACGCACTACTGATTTTCTGCCTACTTGCAATGCAACTACTCCTGAGAAAGACTCAAACTGAACTA
>BQNB010002720.1:77923-121749 GCA_026074375.1 Tanacetum coccineum
TGGTCCATGATGGCCTTTTTATTGATTTTGACGATTGGATCTCTCTATGAATGGAAAAGGGGTGCTTCGGATCGGGAGTAACCACTAGTGATAGGGCAAAAAGAAATCGGGGGGAAGGACAAAAGTCAAGAGCAATGCCTACATTAAATCAATTGATTCGTCATGGTAGAGAAGAAAAACGGCGCACGGACCGTACTCGAGCTTCGGATCAATGTCCCCAGAAGCAAGGAGTACGCCCGCGTGTACCGACGAGAACACCGAAAAAACCTAATTCAGCTCCACGTAAGATAGCCAAAGTACGGTTGAGCAATCGACATGATATATTTGCTCACATTCCGGGCGAAGGTCATAATTCGCAGGAACATTCTATAGTCTTAATAAGAGGAGGTAGAGTGAAAGATTCGCCAGGTGTGAAATCCCATTGTATTCGAGGAGTCAAGGATTTGTTGGGAATTCCGGATCGAAGAAAAGGGAGATCAAAATATGGTGCAGAAAAACCAAAATCGATATGAATGGAAGATGCCTCTGTAACTCTTTTTTCCCCAATTTTCAGCACGAAGTTACTGGCTCTAAGAAGGCAATTGCACCTGAGCCCATGGACTGATACGGAGACTACTCTACAGGGGAAATCTCTTACTCGACTAGAGCGGATCCCGAGACTTCACCCGTTCTTTGAAACTGTCGGGCACTACATTCTATAACGAGAATCACAAGGCCGGTCAAACAAGGAAGAACCTGGCAGAGTGTCCTGAGATAACAGGGCATCAGTGACAACGCCCAGTGACGAGAGTGGCGACATACGAGGATCTAACCTCGACCAACGAGAGCGTAGCTGCTCGACCTCAGACATAGGGATTATCGGACCGGAACAATGGGATTCGCTCGACCGAAGGGAACGATGCGTAGCGCCATAGGGAGAACCTAGCGTAGCAGAGCCAGTCGCGACCAAGTAGATAGCTCTACGCCTCTGCCGAACGAACGAAGAGCTACCTAAGTACGGTTAAAGAAAGTGAAAATGATAGGTAAACAAAAGATAGAACAAATGCGACAGAAAGCGTCAGAGCTTCGAAAGCCTTAAATTGAGCTTGAAATTGAGTGTCCTTGAATTGAGCCTGTCGTATCCTTCCCAACCCAAGACGACAAGGCGGTAACAGAACTACGGCAACTCCGGAACGCATCATGCGGTTTGTTTCAAGGCATGGGTTATGGTCTAGGAGAACTCATGCGACTATTGGCGTTGGGGAAGCCATGCGTTAGGTAAACCAACCGCACATTGCAAGCGAAGGGGTGAAAGCTACTCGACTGTAATGTAAGTGGAGGACCTACAACGAGTTGCGGTTGCTTCGCAAGCAATACTCGACGGTATAGCGCATGCGTCTCATCGTCTTGGGGGCACTCGTAGTTGTTTGAGTCGTTGCGTTAGGGCAATACAACTACGAGAACCAGTCGTCCTAACGCTACTGTCAAACCTACTGTAGTTGTCGTTATTACCACTCGTCGGGTAGTTGTTCCGTAACACCTCGTAGACTACTAGTCGTTCCATTGTTGCACCACCCCAATGTGTGTTGCGTAGTAACTGCCTAGCTGTCTGTTACGTTGTCAAACCCTTCCGAACAACCACCTATGACGCAAAGACTACTAGTGACGGACAACTAAATGACAACGAGTGGTTGCTTTACCGTCTTGTTTCGTCGCATGTCGTTCTTCCGTCTTTGGGAACACTAGTTGTCTTTGGTTTGGTAAGGCCGACTCGATGGTTACGGACCAAGGTTACTAAGGGGAACAATGAGTGGTTGCTTCGCAAGCCTATATTACGGTCTAACGTTATCGTATACACTGACTTTGGCTTATTTTGGTTTTAAAAAGAGCTATATGCAGGCTTATAAATAAGCCATAAAATAAGCTTCAAAGTTAAAACAGATTGAAAACACTAAACAAAGAGCTTATGCTCAGTTTCAAAACCTAAAAACCAATTTTTGCTAACTGAAAATTGCAAGATTGAAAGATGGCTTTTAAAAGCTTGACAGTTTTCTTTTTGGGCAAATAATCAAATGGACAAACACTTTTTTACAAGTGCATTTTGACACAGGAATTTACTTAAAAACAAACACTGAAGTTTGATTTTGAATGGCTAATTGAAATTAAGACAATCACAAAAAAATGTTTGTCACAACAGTTTTGAACAACAATTAGTTAAACTCAAAAACCACCTTAAAGACTTTAAAAACTTTGAAAAATTGCTTAAATACACCTTAAAGAACTGTTTGTCACCCACTTGGTTTTTAACCCAATATGACCCGTTTGACACCTTGTGCCAAACACCCCTTTAAAAGTTTGAAATCCTTTTTTAAGCTAAAATACACAGATTTAAGCAAGGTTTTTGTAAAAAAGATAACAAGTAAATAGTATTGAGCAATAATAACATCAAAAACACAGGGATAAGCAGTTAAATAAGCAAACAAGGAATAAGCATACAAAAGGCAAATAAAGGCAGATTCACACAAAAACTTAAACAAAAGGCATAATATCAAAAAAACTAAGCTATACACAAGCATTAAAATCACAATAAGCATTTAACAAACAAGAATAAGGTGAAATAAGCCACTAAATAAGCACTGCTCATTAACTTTTAAAAAAAAATGGGAAAATGAAAACTGAAACAGGTCCTTAGCTCGACCCTATGGCAAGTTGTATAAGCTCTCAAAAAGCTTAATGACAAACTATATTTGCTTCCATACGTTCTAAAACTAGGTTTCCTTAAATTCACCTTGCTCCAAATAATTTCTTTTTGTGATTTTTCTTGGATTTTTGAATATTTTTGACAGAAAATAAAGTAGACTTTTATATGAGCTTTTGATGATAGAAGCTTATACAAAACCTTAGGAAAACAGTATTTAAATGACACTTAAGTAAATGGCAATAATTTAAAGAAAACAAGTAAATTGCTTAAAATTAAAATGGGCAGTATTTATAAAACATGAAATTTAAAATGGAACAATATATTGAAATGCAATAAATAAAAGGGTACAAAATTTTGGTTAATACAATGTTTGATTAAACACAAAAAATTGGAACAAAGGGTAGGAAATGAAAATACACTCTATGCCTATGGATACTAAAACTAAAGTCTTGAGGCTGTGTTTCTCATTAGGAGAGGCTTCAGAGAATTTTTTGTGCTTGTCATAGTGAGTAGGAAGTCAAGTTGATCATAGCCCTTGAATTGCCTTGGTCCCAAAGTCATACGATCCTAACCCTTCAAATTCTTTATCTAATGAGCATACAAGGGATTTCTAAGGCGTCTTCATGTTTTGTGAGGTAGGGGTGAGTGGTGGTGATGTTTTTGGCTATATGTAGCAGGGTAAGGACATAAGAAGAAAACAAACAGTAGTTATGGGCTTTGGCGGGAATGGGACACCCTGTTTGTTTGTGTGCTTTCAAGAATCGTCCTTGTGGTGTATGATATTTTTGAAGGTTGGCAAAATGAGTCCCTGAGGGTTATTTGTGTTGTTACATGACAAGTCCTTATAGGATCTAACAGAGTTAGGGTTAAAGAGTAATAGGACTTAACAGCTGTTAAGTGTAAATGGGAATATGGTTTTAGGCTTATACTTATTTTTTGGGCCGGTTATGGTATTAAAGGGAATTGGGCCATTATCTTGATTTGGTCTTCATATAAATATTTAAATGGCTGACCCGGCCCATTAAATGGGTACGGGTGGGCCCATTTAATATTTCTTCGGTTACGGCTTCGGTTTGACCATTGACTTTGCGGGGTTGACTTTTGACTTTGACTTTTGTTGACTTTGGCTTTGACTTGACTTTGGCTTTTCTACGCTTTTCCATTCCGTGCTCGGTTTTGTCATTTTTGGCTTGGTTTCCGTACTTTTTGTCGGATATCTTTTTCAGACATACAAAATGAAAAAAACATCCACAATACAAGGTATTTTAGGGTCCGTTTTTTTTGTTATTTTAAGGTGATTTAATGGAAAATGGTATGTGTAATTAAGCACATACCAGAGGACTTCTTTAAAGAAGGGTTTTAATCCACAAAATTGAGTTTCCATTATAATGGTAAAAATGCTAATGGTGAGATTGATTACAGGAGCTAGTTTTAAAAGAATCAATCAATCAAGCTTGTACCAATGCAATTGATAGGCCTCCCTCAAAAGAACCAGTCCAGACAATCATCTGACTCCCCGAAGATGATAGCTTCTTTTACTATTGCTTATGAGTTTGTACGCTTACAATAGAAGAGGAAATTGCATTGATTCATAAACTCGTATGTAATCACTGAACGCCACCACTCGATTCTACCGCCTAAGATGTCCCTCCCGGTACCTGCTTGAGTTAGCGTAAGCGGCTCGTAAGACCAAGAGGAGTTAGCCACCTTCCGGGTAAGAGGAAAACTAGACCTGGCTAAACGACATTTGGAGAAAGAAAGGGATAGAGCTCTGAAATTAGATCAATCAGTGCTGGGGTGGGAACCTAATCGATGTGTCACAAGAAGGCAGTGATGAAGTTGGTGATTGTCGCCTGTTAGTGTTAGAGATTCAGATAGAGGAATGCAAACTAGCAAACTGCTCTATTGATAAGTGTTAAATTGTATACATAAAATACCCAGGATTTCGCCAATAAAAGCAAAAAAAATATGCCAAAAGATGGAAATATGTGTGCTTTTGTGTCTCAATGTGCAGGAAAGGATATCAAAGTCAAAATAGCAAAAATGACCAAAACCGACAAGAAATGGAAAAGACAAGTGATCAAGTGAAGATATGAGGAAAGATGTCAAAGCCGTATCAAGACCGTCAAAGCTCAATCATCAAGTCAAAGAAGCCCAAAAAAATCAAAGCCAAGTCTATTATCAATTTCCAAGGACCAAGAATGCAAAGATTTATCAAGATAAGGGGCTAATTTTGTCAAAAGTCCAAAGTTATTATCAAAAAGACATTTGGCAAAGATAATAGACAACACCTGGACTGTATTGCCATTTCAAGGAAGATATATACAAAGGGATTAAGTGATGCATGTTATTTATCAACCACAGGGACCAGAAGTGTAAACATTTGAAACCTTCAAAAGATAGTCAAACTGGTCAACTATTGCTTCTTCTTTCCCGGCCTAAAACCCCACTACTGTTCACGCATCCCCTACCTTTCACCAGGCTATCTCCTTGCAACTCATACCACCAGAACCCTCCTCCTATACTAAAACATCCCACAAACATCTCCCCACCTACTACTACACCCTTAATCTCGTATCTAATCACCCCTCCACATTCACCAGACCCACGTGGCATCTTATTATCGGTCCATACACCGGCCTAAGCCATGTGGAGCTCCCTAATTGGCTAGAACACGTCAGAGATTCATCCAACGGCTCACAATTAGTCAAAAACGGTTATTGACTCAAGGAACGACCAAGATTATTTCTTCCTCAATTTTCAGCTCTATAAATAGTGCTAGATAGTTCAACATTTGTAACCTTTACTTTACTTTACTTTACTTTCAGTCATTTACTTTACTTGTCTTTAAAATTCCTTGCAATTGTATTTTCGTTAAAAGTCAAATAAAGTCAAACTTTCTCCATTGTTATTCAAAGCTCTCATATTAGTTTCATTTTCTGTTGTTTAAGCTTCTCATAAGCTCTCTTCATTTTTACAAGCTTTCCCTATTGTTTTCTTCAAAGTATACATTGGTGATAAAGTTTAAAACCTATTGTGTCAAAATTAAGGGCTTATATGAGCTTTAATCTGTTTATAAGCCTTTCTTTTCTGTTATAAGTCATTTTTTACTTACTCTGGATCAATTCAGAGTATATAGGCTGAAATTAAGCTTGATTACCTATCATTACATTGTGCTCTGTCCAATGTTCATATCAGCGTTCACGCTTGTATAAGCCAAAGGTAAATGTTTATAATGGTTTTATTGAGTTTTTTGGGAACCTAGGGATTGATAGGTTTAGTTTGGTCTTCTACAGCTGCTTTGGAAGCTTGTAAGTCCTCTTTCTTAAATCTAGCTTAATAATCTCTTTTACGGTTCATTAGCTTAAAAGTAGCTTTAATTTACTTTCGTTGCTTATTAATGGTTCCTTAGCGTTAAATTCATGCTTCAGTAGTTAATTTTTTTTTTGCTCTCCTTATTCTGCTTTAAGTTCTCATTCAAGTGTGTCATTTATGTCATAATTAGGGATTTAGCTTTGAATTTCTGTTGCAGCCTATTATCTTTAATTTCAAGTGTCTTCTTTTCAGGTTATCTTCTTGCTTAATTCTCGTCTCATTTTCCTTTTTGCTAATTTGGTTTAGTATTTTAGCAGTTCTTCTTTAGTCTTTTTTTAAGGAAATTTAGATTTTCTTAGGTGTGTTTGGAGATAAGCTTCTTAATGCACCTACCAACAAACACTCCTTTGCTGCATTAAAGCCATAAGTTCAGCTTTAATAGTCTTTAATAAGCTTAGGATTTCATTTTTAGCAAAAGTTATGATCTAGATTTCAGTCTTTCAATATTTTCTAAGTGTGCCTTAAAAATTAGTTTTTGAAATTAGACCTAGCTTATGATATCTTAACTTTCAGTTTTAAGCTTTTAAGTTTACATTTCCTAGTCCTTTAGTGTCCTTATAGCAGTAGCATTAGATCCTTTAGTTGCCTGTCTTTGCATTTTGCCCATTTTCACCATTCTGTCAATATCAGCAGTAGTAAATAGAAAGTAAGAAGTCTCTATCTTTTTTCACTAGCACTTTGAAATCTTCAAATTGGATTCCAAGTTCTGTAGAATATAAAGCAATTTTTAGAAGCTAGTAGTAAAGGCTGTAGTTGAATAAGTCGATCTTCTTTTCTTCTCTTGATTATCAATCAGTAGGCTTTGAAGCAGTAGTGCCCCACTATCAATCAGAGTAGGAGCTAACCACTACGCTAACGTAGGCTTCAAAGCTAAAGATAGGAGGGAAGGAGTGAAGAATGCCCCAAACCTCCCCTTAGTCCATAGGAAGAACTGGACGACCAAATACAAGCACTGACTTCCAAAAAGAGTGCCTCTCTCTCCTTTCTTGCAGCTTACGAACCCAGCCTTTCCCCCGAAAACAAGATTTACGCAGAAAGGTAGCGAACTCTTTTTGCTCAATAGCTAAATAAAGATAAACCAAACCACCCGAAGAGGAATGAAAGCTTCAAATCGAGTTCTCTCTAGTAAAGAAGTGGATTTCCTTAAATTGAAATAAGGAAAGGCAATAAAAAAGTACAGAGGTCTTGCGAGGCGGTCGTTGGGATCGAATCTTCCTGGCAGCGGGCGAGAAGACCTCAGTTGGAGACGGGGCGGCTTTCTCTATTTCACGAAGATGTCATTTTCAAGATAGGATTTTTGGTTGTAAATCAATGTGAGTAGCCCGACTTTCCCCACTTTCAGCTATCCTTTTTCTGCCTTCCACTTTCGAGAGCTAGACCAGACTTCCTTATCTGGCTTCCAGTCTACTAAGGACAGCTGGCTCAGACACTGGCTTTGAGTTCGGACTGACTTCTTTCTATGACCAGATCAGGAGCTGCATGATCCGATGAGCTATCAGCTGAGAGACTGGCTTCTCGGTTGTTAGTAACGACTCAGACAGAGCAGCTTACCTTGCTATGGTGAGTTATAGAATCAATTGAGCGAAGCTACCTACTTAGCTGATCTAGTTAGAGGACTTCTTTAAAGAAGGGCTTTAATCCACAGAATTGAGTTTCCATTATAATGGTGAAAATGCTAATGGTGAGATTGATTACAGGAGCTAGTTTTAAAAGAATCAATCAATCAAGCTTGGACCCGTGCAATCAAGCTTGGACCCGTGCAATTTATAGGCCTCCCTCAAAAGAACCAGTCCAGACAATCATCTGACTCCCCCCGGAGATGATAGCTTCTTTTACTATTGCTTCTGAGTTCGTATCGCTACAATAGAAGAGGAAATTTCATTGATTCATAAACTCGTATGTAGTCGCTGAACGGCACCGCTCGATTCTACTGCCTAAGATGTCCCTCCCGGTACCTGCTTGAGTTAGCGTAAGCGGCTCGTAAGACCAAGGAGTTAGCCACCTTCCGGGTGAGAGGAAAACTAGACCCGGCTAAACGGCGTTGGGAGAAAGAAAGGGATAGAGCTCTGAAATAGTTAACTCAGAGCTGGGGTGGGAACCCAATCGATGTGTCACAAGAAGGCAGTGATGAAGTTGGTGATTGTCGCCTGTTAGTGTTAGAGATTCAGATAGAGGAATGCAAACTAGCAAACTGCTCTATCAGCGGAAAGAGAGAGCCAATACATGACAGGGGGGAGAAGTGAAGCAGGTTTCTTAGACGGAAGGTTCTTAGTCTAATCGGAAACAGAACCCGTCTGTAACCACAATGACTATATGCTTAACACACCTTCAGATCGAAGAAGGACTTTTTGGAATGGGAATGGATGAAGCGGGGTAGAGGAATGGTCAACTCATCAGGCTCATGATCTGAAGATTGCAGGTTCGAATCCTGTCCCCGCCTCTTTTTCTTTCGAGAAGGATCCTTTCAAAGTCGACTCTAAGCAGGCACTTTGCAATATAGTAGGGTCTTTGTACGTTAGGAGGTAGTAAGTAGAAAGTCGAGCGGATGACAGAAAAAAAATGAGGGGGGATGACAGAAAAAAACTAAAATCAAAAATGAAAAAGCAAATCAAAATGAAAAAGCAAATCACTCTTTCGAAATTCTTGAAGTGCCGTGGATACATAACAATTTTGTTACTGATCGCCGTAGGTCTTTTATTTTATATTTTGAGTTCGTATTTTTTAGGGGTCACTTGTTTTGGTGCAGCACTGGCACAAATAGCGGGCGCCATAGGGGCGCAGGGCCTAGCTAAAATATTGATCAAAGTAGGCTTCTCTTCATCTCTGGCGTTCTTTTTAGCGAGCGCTTTGCGAGCCTTCTTCACTACAGGTGTGATCGAAGGCAATATGATGGCCCCGCCGAATGATGAAATCGTACCCTCCCATTCTGGTTCCGGAGGACCATCACACTCTCCCTCCTGGAAGGAAGATTCCTTCGAGATCAATGTCTTACTGGAAGAATCGGAAACAGAGGGAACGTCGGCTCGTTCTTCGGGGGCGGCGCGCGATGAAGCGGGGCCACCTCGTCAAGATTACATAAATCGGAGCTTTGAGGCGTCAATGCGAAATCGCATTCTACGCCTCGAGCAGGACGATAGCCCTTATCTGCTCGGTAAGGCAAAGGGGACTTACTGGTCGGACATCAGACTCATGCTGGAGCATGCCCCCTCTCAGAATGAATATAACCGGTTGCTGGAGTTTGAAAACAAAGATCTCCAGATCCGTGAGCTCCAGCATGAGTGTTTCCGGCTTTTTGAGGGATTCTTGAAACAGAATCCTCCCTTGTCTGACCAGGTTCCGTACAATCCACAAGAAGCATTTAAGGACTTTTTAAATGAAGATTACGAAAAACGTGACCAGCGCTTCCCCTTTTTCATCTTTGATAGAGACGAAAAGGAACTTGACTTTTTGAGTAATGTGAGACAAAGGCTCAAAAAAGAGGGACCCGCCTATGTAAGAGAAATCTTGGGAATCTAGTGAAACGAGACTGCCCCCGCCGACGAATAATAGGTACCACCACTCCAGGCAGAGTTAGTGAGCCGTGTAATAGGCGACCATTTCGCGCGGTTCGGGGGGCACTTGAGTCAGCCGCCGGCGCCCGACAGCGTCTTGACCCCTATCCAATTTTTGGGCCAATTCCCCCTTCGTACTACCAAAAAATGAGATTCTTGCCGAATCCGAGTTTGCTGCTCCAACCATTACCAAACTAATACCTATTCCGTTTAGTACTTCAGGTGCTTCTGTTGCGTATAATGTAAATCCAGTAGCGGATCAATTCCAACGAGCCTTTCAAACTAGTACTTTTTGTAATCGACTCTATAGCTTCTTTAATAAACGCTGGTTCTTCGATCAAGTTTTTAATGACTTTCTAGTCAGATCGTTCCTGCGTTTCGGATATGAAGTTTCATTCGAAGCTTTAGACAAAGGTGCTATTGAGATATTAGGCCCTTATGGTATCTCGTACACATTCCGACGATTGGTCGAGCGAATAAGTCAACTTCAAAGTGGATTTATTGTGCGAAGAGTGCGTTATGACCCGTGGCCGCCTGCCTGGTGGGGGCGGCTCCTCCGTTGTGGGTAAATGAGAAACCCGACTCTACGAACCCAAGGAAAGGCTGCACAGCAGTCGTTGGGGGCATTAAGACCAGAGCTTTTTGTAGTGCTAGCATGAATGCAAGTGAATAAGTCCCATCCCCTAGCGAGTAAAGTGAGAGAGGGACGCGCTATCACTTGACTAATAGAATAGGGGGTTGAGAAGCTCTTGCTTGCTGTCTACTTCGCGAGCCTTCACTGCCCCATTCTGTAACTTACCTTCTTTCGTCCGTCCACGAGGCTATAAAAAGAGAGAAAGGGACCGAACATTTGAGGTGAGGAGGGAACAAGTAGGCTAAGATGATTTAGCAGCAAGCTCCATCCGTCATTAGTAATCTCATTCCCTTTTACCTATGCCATGATGCTCATGGGCAGCTTATCTCTAATTGGATTTCCTTTTCCAACTGGATTTTATTCCAAAGATGTGATCTTAGAGCTCGCTTACACTAAGTATACCATCAGTGGGAACTTTGCTTTCTGGTTGGGAAGTGTCTCTGTCCTTTTCACTTCTTATTACTCTTTTCGTTCACTTTTTCTAACATTTCTAGGACCAACTAATTCATTCGGGCGAGACATCTTACGAGGTCATGATGCGCCCATTCCTATGGCCATTCCTTTAATACTTCTGGCTCTCGGGAGTCTCTTTGTAGGATACTTGGCCAAAGTGTGACCTGTTAGCCCATAAGTAAGTACTGTGACGAAGCGGCTGTTGCTCACCCGACACGATTGTACGAGGTCACAATTCACCCAACACGATCATCCGGGGTGAACAAGAATTGGGGATCGGATGCGGGCGAAATTCCCGCCAATGGCTGAGATGTTCAGTCGACTCCCTCCCCCTTTGTGGGGTCCGGACCCCTACGAGTGAGCAGAAAAGGGAGGAGGAAAGAGGCCCTGGCGAACCGTCATAATTAGTGAACAAGTGTAAGCTTCGCTGCCCGACAGTATGGAGTACTGACCACACCGAGGGACAGGCCCTGAAGCGAAGGACGGGAACGAGCGGAATCAATGTGTTCCAATTTCTGGCCTTGCACCGACCATCCAATGGACCATGGACTAAACGGCCACTGCCTGAAAGGACTATGTCCATGGGACCGCCGCCCCCCCACAAGGTACATCTCGCGCCTATGGGCCGCTATAACTATCCAAGAATACACTCGAAACTGGAAGGATAAAAAAACCCACCCGGTGGACTGCCGAGCTACAAGTCCTACGAGACAGGAGCGGGATTCTCTAAAAAGCCAAGGTCGTGGGTGGCCAAGAGGGCCTACTTGGAGACTTGGGATCTCAGCAGGAAATGCGAAGGTTGCTTAAAGCCGGCCGGCCGATAGGCGAAAGAGAATAAACTAGTTCTGATCTGAGTAGGCTCATAACATAATAGGGAATACCCTAACCCTGGGAACCGGGGCCTGGCTATCTTTCGTTTGCGGTCGACGTTCCGGCAAAGTGTGTCCGTCGACAGCTGAATGTTTCGATCTGGTTCGATTCATGGTCTCATCTTATAATACCTAAGGAGCTAATGAAAGTCTTTTAGTCAAATTAAACTGTCTCAATTCCCCGGCAATCGCACCAAAAAATCGACTTCCTTTTTGATTTCCTTCTTGATCAATGACAACTGAAGCATTGTAATCATATCCTAAAAGGCCCTATTCTATAAAGCACAGGTATTTACTAGGACTGCTACGTGGGGTAAGCTAGCGAAGTTCTTTCTTTCACGGTGCCTATCTCGATTCTTAAACAACCTCTACCGTCCGGTCGAGTCAGCTTCGCTCCTTTATTCGTACATCTCTTTCTCGAATGGAACTATTTTCCCGGAATAGTCTAAAAGAGGATGAAGAATAACATTAGTGGGTATAAGGAGAAGCAGTAGGAAAGAGTGTAATCAATATTGAATGAAGTTTTATTGTAGACTGAGAAAGCGTAGATTAAACTAGCCCAATGTAATTCCAGTAACAAGTTAAGAAGAAAAGGTAGGGTGCTAAGTAACGTCTGTTAGTCAGCGTAATACTCCATGCTATTAATCGATTAGCTAGTAGGTAAAGTACTATTTGAGGTGAGGAGGGAACAAGCACTATTTGAGGTGAGGAGGGAACAACTAGGCTAAGGGAAGAAGCACTAAGGGAACAAGGGGCTAGCCTCCTGCTAAGTGAATGACCTATAGAAAGAGAAGTAGTTAATCAACTAAGTAGATTAGGATTGTTAGTGAGTGAAGGATGCTTTAGGAAAGCTTACGAATGGCTATCCTTTTATGGAAGAAGCATAGCAGGAGGAGTTAATACCTGGTTAGCCCCTCGCTTTATGGCTTAGAAGAGTAGCTGGCATTGGCTCTTTGCTATAGTCCATTAGTGGTATGGTATAAAGTCTAATCCTTCTTGTATGGTAAACAAGCAAAGGGATCAGGTGCGAATAGAGCTTCGAATGACTGAACTCTCATCACTGTAAGAAGAAAGGACTAGTAGCATTGCTAAGGAGTCATCTAGGTTGTAATGTATGGCTTTCTTGCACAGTCCTTTGGTAGGGCTGCTAGCAAAGACTGATGCTCCCCCTACAACACTTTATGGCCTGGTATCGAAGGCTACGGAAGTACTACTTGTAGCATGATGCTAACGTGCTACCCGGGCAACACTCTTTCTTCAACAGAGGAAATGCATCTGTATGTTTTTCCCTAGTACTCCTATCTACTTTGCTCAATCGATTCGTCTGCTCATTCAACGTATGATTCTTATCCAATTGCTTCTTCCTATTCTCTTTCTGCAGGCGTCAAAGATAGATCCAATTCTTCAAGTGCTCTTCTCGTTGCGAGCTCACAACTTTCATTAAAGCGTTGGTTTGCTCGTGCTATTGTTCGTATTTTATCTACGATGTCTACGGAATCGTCAACCCGCAACCATTTCTTAGACATTCTGGAAAAGATTAAGCAGTTCAGGTTGCACACCCTAAAACCCCATTAGTTGATTGGACAACGGAAATCATAAGCTAGCGCCTGCCTCCTTCTCCTTCGGCTAGGCCTTTCTTTCTCTGAAAAATTTCCTGTTTTTTCTGAGCGGATCGGAGAAGGTTACCAAGTTGAGTAGAGGGACGTGTTGAAGGGAGCAAAAGTACTGAAATGAAGGATATGGCTAAGTTCATTCATTTATAAGTTTCGTTTTCTGAGCCCCCTTATAGTGTGTGCTAGGGTAAGTAAGCTGATGGTCGTAACCGTGGGATCTTCTCCAAAGTGTATCAAAACACTAGGAAGCACGATACCACGTCCTGCTTTAGGTTGTGTCAAACCTAGAGCAGACACCAATAAATCTGTACCACTGATACCACCCAATACAGAACCTCCTAAAGGGAGGCCGGTACCAACGTCCAAGATAGGTACTCGGAAATTTATACCCTTTACCGCAACCATGTCGTAAATCTTCCACATCAGACCAAAACGAACCAACTGAGGATCGGTCCGATCGATCTTCCATTATGGAGTGAGAACCTGATATTCTTTTATCAAAAGACATGGCCTCCCCTAATGGACTTTGGAACAGATACACGAGCCACTATCTTAGAGACCATCTTTCTTGATCGAAGCCCCATCCAAAGGTATACGCTTTAAAAGAAAGATACACCAATCATGTGCGGGACGAAGCAAAGCATTCGGGATAGTGAAAAACTCGCAACTTCCCCGATCTTTCCTTAAACCAACCCCAATGGGAAATTGACTCAATAGGCTGCTCTCTCTGAGTGACTAAGGAAGTCGGAATGATCCCAAAAGAAAGAAGATAAAAGATCTCTCAAGACCGATTCTCTCTATCTCTTTAGCCCCACTGCCAAATGAATGTGTTCTTCCTATGGCCATTTCCAGGCCTTTTTAGGCCAGTCAACATGCATATAGGTTAACTCTTTGATCTGCAGAATAAGGCCTACGAGCTCTCTCTTTTCTTTTATGGCAGAGATCTCTCCACACCAAGGAACCAAATCACAATGGAGGAACCAAATCACAATGGATCGAACAACTGGAAATGATAACAGAATGCATAGGTCATTAGAAGGAGTTCCGATAAGCGGATAAATATAGTATATCACCTGACTTCTTTCGTCTATGAGGAAGAAATAAAATGGAAGAACCCGCGGATATGTGCAAAACTGAAATTCTTGTTAGCCGGAAAATGGCTCGTGGTAAAGACAAGATATACTTTGACCAGACGTGCTCGGAATCTTTTTGTCGATTCGGGGGAAGTTCTCGTTCCTTCACCTCTACAATTCGGTAAAGCGGCTTCGCCTCCTCGCTTTTGTTCAATTATAAATAAATAACCACTTTAATGGAGATTTATAGCATCATTCAAGTAAATACAGATTAAGATCGTAAAAACATAAGCTTGTAATATAGCTACACCTAATTCCAGACCAGTTAATGCAAGAACTATAAATAAAGGACCAAGATCCCCTATAAAAAACAAAATATCATTCATACATAGCATAGTCCAAGCGAACCCACTTAAAATCTTTACTAAACTATGACCGGCCATCATATTAGCAAATAAACGTATTCCTAAGCTTAATGCGCGAAAACAATAAGAAATTAGCTCAAGGAGTACTAAAAAGGGTGCTAACGGCAGTGGGACTCCTGCGGGTAATAAGAAGCTTAAAAAATGAAGCCCATTTCTTTGAAATCCCACTATAGTAATGCCAATAAAAAGAGAAAATGAGAGACCTAAAGTAATGAGAAAATGACTTGTAACTGTGAAGCTATAAGGTATCATACCCTGAAGATTACAAAATAACAAAAAAGTAAAAGTGACCAAGATGCAAGGGAAAAACTTTTGTTTAACATTTCCGGAAAGACCCCCTATTTGTTCGTTTACCAGGTTCAGCACGAAATCATAAATAAGCTCTACCAAGGATTGCCAAGCATTTGGTACTAAGTTTCCTCCTCCTTTTTTAGTAACAAAATGAATCAGAAGTAGGACCAAACTGAGAGTTAGCAGCATAAACAAAGAGGAATTTGTGAATGAGAAATACAAGTTTCCTATCTTCATAGGAATCAATGGGAGAATGGAAAATTGCTCAAGTGGGCTAGAGCTAACTAAGCGCGCGAGCTCGTCACAATGATTCAAATAGTCTTGACTAGAGAAATTTCCTTCGAAAAACGCTAAATAATTATCTAAACTTATTAATTCATTCTTATATATAGATTCAAGCTTCCTAGCAAGTAATTCTGGGGGTGTCTTGTCCAATTCCCTTTGGAGTGATTGAATAGCGGCCGGCTTGACTGTACCGACGAAGTCATGTTTCATATTCACAAAAAGATAATTTAACTTTGTTAGGGCCTCGTTATTTGCGGGGGTAATAAGATCCTCCGGAATGTAAAGCGTCGACTCCTCGAAGCTACGCTTTGCCATCTCGTCAGTAGACAACCCAATTTGAATTGGTACCCCCTGCAAAACTTCACTCTCATTCAAACCAGGAGTCCCTACCATTTTATTTTTCAACTGCTGAATAAACTCCTTTAGAGTCATAGTAAAAATGCATTTCTTGTAGTTCCTCGTCTTGCTCTAAAAATGAGGAAAGACTTTTTGTCGGAAATCAATAGTTGGCTTGGTCCGACCAAGAAAGAAATGGGAATTTGGGGCATGAAAAAGAGCTTTTCGATCTTGTACCCACGGAGCGGTACACTGAACACCAACCCAATCGAGACGAAAAAAAGAAAGAATAGCAACTACATCAACAACCTTGATTCCTGACGTGAACGGCCGCTTTCTTGGAACTAATTCATAGGCGCTTGAAATTCGTTATAGAACTAACACTATATAAACAAATATAACAAGTGTGCAATACGCAGCATCAACTGGTACAAGGAGGAGGCAGGATAGGGAAGAGAAATCCATCTCAATTTTAAAAAAGCATTGCCTTGGGCATGCAACCCAAAAAGATAGAAAGACCGCTCGCTCGAAGAAAACTCTTTTAGAGCCTGGTACCAGCCAAGCCCCCTCGATTCGGCAACAAGAGTCGGTTATGGAATAGAATAGGATTTTCTTTTGAAGTGACATTGCCCGAAGCCATATTTCCTTTCACACTAGGCACACTAAGTATACTAGACAAACGATGGCACCAAAGCTTAGCCTTTCCCGTCCTACTCGGGGGTCTATCGCTCTGTTTATTAAATGCCAGCTATTAACCTAGCCCCACCAACTGAAGAAACGATGCGCGTACCAAATTTCCGTTCTAGGAACACCTCTTTCTATCGATGAGAAGCCACATTTGAGTAGTTTTGCGAGTCCAGGTATCTGCAGACCCAGGTTCCCACCACTTCTATTTAAAGGTCAAACAAAGCCTTTTGTGCTGGATCATCCGGTTCATCTGGTGAATCCTATCGTAGTTATTCAGCCATCGGCACGGAGTCCTATGCTGGTGAGTCAGACGCTGGAAATTCTCACTCGTGTACGAACAAAACGGAGAAGGAAGAGCATTACATTATGGTACCCCGCAAAAGAAAAGAAGCACTAAGCTATAGCAGAAGTGTCAAATAGCCAACAGTCCCCCGTAGACGAAGATCCGCTTCCTAAGATGGCCCCGCCCGTTTCATGCTAACTCAACTCATGACGACCTCGATGAAACTATGAAATCCGCGAAGCTCACTTGGCTACCTTAAGGAAGTGCTGCCCTTATTCCCGCCTTCTTATAAGTTTTCGATGGAATGGCTCCATCATTGGCAAAACAATTGGAAGAAGGCATGGACCTTCTCATTGAGGGTCTTTTCTTTTTGCTTTTTTTTTTTTTCTTCTTTATGTCGTCGGCTTTCACCATGTGCTAGGAATAAAGTTGTGGATGGATTGGGGAATTCCTCACAAACTTCCTCTACTTCGAAGTCAAGCCGCTTACTCCTTTAGGCATTACCGGTGAAGATAATAAAGATTTCACAAGCGTCGAAATAAAGCGGATTTCCAATAAATCACTCTAAGTCAAGATTGAAGTCTAAAAACCAGTACGTGGCATGCCAGCCAGCTCTATCTAATAAGCCCACCAATAGCGGGCCAGTTCAACCGATGCTGCATAAAGGGCAGGTCCAACGCAACGGCACCACACCTCCTATTGAGAAAAGAAAAGGTAAAGACTTAGCTTCCCAATAAGCTTTCAAGAGAACAACGTGTTAAAACCGAAGCTCCTAGATCAAAGGCATAACCTGGGTCTACTGGTCTGACATCTCTCCTAGAATTGGATCCGATCCTAGCCTAGCTTCGTTACGCGAGAAGGTGTAGGTGCTGCTCGATCGAGCCAAGTAGTCCCTTTCTGCTCATAGTAGCCTTTACTACTCATAACGGCCAATACCCCTTTAGAGTTGCGGATTCTACTCTTGAAGTGAGTGAGTAAAGATCTGCAAGGACTCTTCCTCCTCCTCCACTGGATCGAGTTCACTTACGCTTTCCCTTCTTCATCTCAAGGTTTTGGAACTTTTGATAAGAAGCTCCCACATTGGTTGGCTAGGTTGAATTATGGGTCTGAAGCCCTGACCTTCTATCTTTCCCAAGAGCTAATTCCGACATATCTCTGTTCGAATCGAAACTTCCTCTTTTTGTTGGAAAGAAGTCCGCTCTTCGGTCATCTACTCGGTCTACTATATAAGATAGATAAGATAGAAGCGAAGCAGCTACTGCAGACAGGACTTAGGGGTAGGTAGGCAAGAGAGGCTGGAGACACGGAACTATCAGCACAGTAAGCAGAAAGGACTAGAGCTTCACAGAGGGGTCATCGAGCTAGGTCAGAATCCTCAACTTAAGGCTGATGAAAAGAGAGTATAATTCTGTCAATAAAGGTATACCCCGGAACCAGCTCTTCATAAAGCCAGCAATTAAGAGCAAGAAAAACTGAATAGCTAACGCGCTTCCTCCTTCTAATCTAATAGGGCTTGGTTAAGGCTCGGCCTCGGCCTGTTCTAACTCCTTACCCGATAGAAAAGTTTCCTTCCATGGAAGCTAACCCAACAGTTAGGGTTTTGGTTCTAAATTAAATAAAAATGGAAGGTCCATTCCTTTCATGCACGAGCACCTACCCCCTCTTTAAAGAGCTAGCAGAACAGCCAATCTCTCTTATTCGGGAATTGCTTCTTTTATCTGAGACTAATGGTAAAGGCGCTTCAACTCATTCAACTCAATGGACCGGGACCAAGGTAAGGCCTCCTTTAGTAAGTTCCAGAAAGAAGCAAAGGAAGTGCTGCCAAAAAGGGACTAGTCTACATCGGCCGGGATTGGACACTAGTCCTTCAAGTCTTCTAAGATCGGATTCATGGATAAGCTTCAGCTAAGAGAAGGAGAAATGCTATAAGTCAAAGTCAACTTCGTTCACCACTACGTTCTTTCAGAACCGCTCCGTGGGCTTCCCTGAAAGCTAAGATGTGGAATAGCGCTAGCTAACAAGTAAACGAGTGAATCTTGCGTAAGTGAACGGAATGCTGTTGGCATGTTCGAGCTAAGCAAGTCAACTACTTCTCTTCGTTGCGTAGGCGAAGTGAGTTGGCTGTTTCGAGCTAGGGCTAAGCGAGCCAGAAGTGATCCAAGCTGGAAGTGAGCCGGAGTTCGTAGGCTAAGTGAACGGGGAGCAACGGCTGATCGAAAAGCGAAGATAGGCGCATATCCATGCTACTTCTTTCTTTTCCACTTCATGACCAGGAATTATAGGTCGGCATTTCTTTCATTCCATCAAGAAAGGCACCTCTGGACGTCTGCTTCAACTTCAAGCCGGGGGACCATGGATCAAGATTTCTGGTTCCCCTTCTCTTTTCAACTTCGCAGTCTGCTACTATTAGAAGGATATGGATTTCTTTCCCCCGGATCTCGATTGATCGGGAGTGCTACTCTTTCCATCAAAGCAATCAAAGCCTTCATTCACACTCATTTTGCTCCACTCACACCCGAAAGAAAGCTAGCTCATCTCTCAGACTGGATCCGGTCGTAGAGAGTGATTGATCGGTCACCAACCTGCAAGACCAAGAATTGGAAGAAAGATCTCTGCTTAGGCTTCCAATCTCTCTACCTCTCAAAGTCACCACTCCTGGAGGTCAGAATCCCATCCTCGGGCCGTCGCACCACCTTCTTTTGTCCGATCCTTCTCCTTTTGAATGATCGTCACGCTTCTCTTGAGATCGAGATCAGCTTCCCAAGTCAGAACTAGAAAGAATAGAAAAAAAAATAAAACAAACAAAAAAATGTAAATAATATTAAATTTACTTTATATTATATATTTTTAATATATATTATAATTTTACACCGCTGATAGACTTCATATGAGAAAATGGGATGATTCCTCAGGCAGTGTAGCTTTGTCGGGGTGCACCTTTGGTAGCAGCGGCATCTCTATTTCTCTCTGCAAATGCATCCCATTGAGACTTCTCCCCCTGGGCAGGATCTTCCAACCTTTCATTCATTTCTTGATACCATCACCTTGGCGCGATCCCTTCATCTTTCTCTCTTTTTGCTACTAATAACTGGGCTTCTTCCCTTCACCACAAGAAGATGCAAAAGATTGAAGTTTCAAACCTGGCGGATCACCGTTTAGGGAAAAACGGCTTTCGGTGCGGTCTCTTTTCTTTTTCGATGAAGGTGAGAGGCAAAGTCCTGGTTCAACTAATGAGTAGGTCGTCCTATCTGATATGAGCGGGTAATGCTCAAATTCTTTTTTTCGCGTATTTGGGGTTTGACCGCCGAGAAAGGACTAACAGACGGAGTAGCACGCCACAGACATCCTCGTGAAAGCACTAATGAACCTACGCATCCCCTGACGACTTATTGCGATGAGATACCCAACCACCGATATCGCCCAACAAAGCTAAGAGGCCACTGGCACCGAATAATACCCATAAAAAGACCGCTAAACCGGCCACCGCATCTGATGCCATCCGATAAGGGAGAACTCTTTCGGCAAAGAATTTGACCAAAAAGCCCGATTCGAATCATTATGCTCGATAAAAGGAAAAAGAGAAGCTCAAATAGAAAACAGCACTACTGCTAGTAAGATAGCGATCCAGGCAGTCAAAAACGCCAAAGAAAGAAGGGGGGCCCAAGCCAAGCGCAAGAATCAAAGCAGGGCAGGATCGAAGAGCTTAGACACCAAGCAAGCGAGAAGGAATTCCCTCAAAAGGCACTGAGGCAAGTCTTCACGTTTGACCGGCGACAATGACACGTTTTGCTGTGAATCAATTGCTTATACTTTGAGTAACAAAGCCAAAGCCTTTAGCGACTAGCCTGACCTTTTCCTCCTAAGAGGAATCACGACCACCACATTCCCTTAAAACCTGGTAGTGAGCCTGTGAGTGTAAGGCCCTACAGATACCCCCACATCCAAAAGACTGAGATAGAAAAACAGGTCAAGGAGATGCTGTTAAGTGGTATTATCAGGGCAAGTGTAAGTTCTTATGCCTCTCCAGTGTTGCTGGTGAAAAAAAAAGAATACCTGAGAATTTGCGAGTGGATTATCGAGCACGTCAATGCATCCCATTAAAGAGAAATTCCCCCATCCCAATAATTAGGAATTGGCTTGAGAATCACATGGATACAGGAGATTTTCGAAGCTTGATTTGAGAAGTGGTTAAACCATCAATTCGGGTGTTTTTGAAGATGATAACAACAAGACTCTGCATTTCGAACTCAACCAGGGGGGCCATAAACGAGTTTAGAGTTATGCCCTTTGGTTTCACTAAAATGCTCCAGCCCTCATTTTCAGGCTTTAAATGAATGAGTTTTTCATGGACTATTATGAAGGAAATTTGTACAACTACCCATACTGTTTTTTTCGATGACATCTTGATTAACAGGTTACAGCCTAGATTACGCCACTTTGCAACACTTTGAAGATAGTGATTGAAATCTTTAAAAAAACAACACAAGTTGTTTGTGAAGAATCGAAATGCATCCTGTCGGTCGAGGCAAGGTTAAGAGTATTTTCGGCATGTGGTGAGCAGTGAAGGGGTATCAAGCAGATAAAAGCAAGAATTGACAGCATGTTAGAGCTGGCCACAGACCCACTACTGTCAAGGGGTTTGAGAAGCTTTCCATAGGTTACAAGGCTATTACCCTGAAAATTTTTGAAAGGTACTAGGGGTGGTTATCAGCAAGCACCACTGACCAAATATCTTGAATAAAGATTGCTCACTGGCAATGAAGAAGCAGCAAGGGCTTTCAGTCGTTGTCTCTGATGTCACACATCTACAGACATTAGTCTACAAGTTATTCTGAGGTTGAAGTGCGTGCTCGTTCTCTGTGCACCTCTGCTTCTGGATGCATGATTTACCATGTGACACTATAGGTTAGACTTTTATGATACTTTTGTCTTGCGAGTGATTGTTGCTTACGTGCGCGGGCATCTACCGATTCACTTGATGACTGATGCTCGGCCACTGCTGCTGCTACTATAGAGTATTCTTCTCCTTGGGGGATGTAGTTACATGCTCATGAGACTACTGTAGTCGACTTAATAGTGATGTACTTTGTAATATACTTTTTGCTACCCCAAAGGAGCTTTCTAGCTACTGATCTCCTCGACCATCTTCCTTCTGGTATAAAGGAAAGAGCTTCCCGAGAGCCCCTATGCGACCTTCCACTTGCAGAGAGTCCTGCCGATGTAGCTCTTGTTCTTCTTCCTTATCGGGGTCTTCCCTTTCCCAATGAAAGTTTCATTCAAGTCGTCACCTTAGCGAAAGCACTAAGTAAGCAAACTACCTTAATTCAATATGAAAGCGGCTGAAAAGAAAGCCATTTAACGATAGTTATTCAAGGTGAAGTAAATCCCCTATATCTGATAGCTGTAACAGGCCTTCTTCTTACAGAGAAATGCCCCTATTGCGAATCTCTCTCATAAGAAAGAAGAGAGCTAGCATAAGCAGAGCTACCAGCTATACTACCAGAAGAGCAGCTACTATCAGTCCTAAAGAGCCAGTATCCGTCCTTCACTCTTAACTTAAGGAAAGGATAGACCTTAGCGCGTCCTCTTGATCACAGTAATGCGGGAAGTCTGGCTAAAGGAAGATAGCATATCATAAAGAGATGAAAAAAATCAAAATGAAGGCGTCAGCGAGGGACCTCTATAAAGTCATTATCTGATAGCTTTCACAGGGCTTCTTGCTAAAGAGAAATTGACATAGAGAGCGACTGATTCCAGGCTTAGTATCTTCGGTTTCATCTTATAGGCTGACTTGCATCACTCTAATAGGATTCCTTGCTTGCATCATATCGTACAAATAAGGCATTAGAGAGCCCTTTCTCTTCCTTTATTCGCCGCAGGAAGAAATTCCAACTATGCTGCCGATAGGACTGGAATCCGAGCTCCTAGGCAAAAGCTTGAAGCTTGAAGACAGAAAGAGAAGAGATTAACGGGATGCTTTATAGTCGAAGTTGCGCCTAATGCTTAATCTAACTATTAGGTACTATATTAGAGAAAGACTCAATCTGCCCAATACTATACGCTAGGAAGAACTTGATTAGGGTAGTAGCCCAGCTCTTGAAGGGGGAAGCACATAACTAATAGGGTTCAGGCTTATACGATTCATGTTATCCCCCCGAAGCCCCTATCGCCTGCCTGGAACTCCTGAATTCACTCTTTAACTAGAGGAAGCGCCTAAAAGGGAAGCAACTGGGCTAGACTGCTGATCTTATGGAGTAGTCTGACCCTGGGAAAGAGACTGTAATCGCTGCCGAGAATAAACATGCTGTGCCGGGTGACTGGAATCCTCTGAGGTCAGCTGAACAGGCTGACAATCGGCAGAAGATGCTGAGCAAAGCTGCTTGAAGCGTGAGGCTGATCCGTAACATCAACTGCAGAAGAATGCGGTTAGAGTTGATGAACAGGAGAAGGCCGCAATACTTCTCCATCATCATTCTCCCCCGGGGCTTATTAATTAGGTTAAGGAAAATATGAAGCGCCCCCATTAAAGAAAACATTCAAGGATACATCGAGTCTCTTGGATTTCACGTCATAGCGTCTATACCCGGACTGAGCATATCCAAGAAAGACACAAGTGGTTTCCTTGGGGGCAATTTCTCTCTTAACTGCGCAGGAATATGAACAAAAGACGTGCATCCAAACACTCAAAAATGCCTATAGTACTGCTCCAGTAAGAAGTTCGTGAGGTGCCGCTGCAGCTTCTTCCCTCTCTCTTCCCCGGCCCCGTCCCTTCTTTATGCACATCCATATACATAGCCGGTGTACAATCCGGTCATGCGGTTCTTTAAGTTCATTCACTCTAGGTTCTCTTACTTGCTCTAGTGGATGGCAAAGGCCAACCGAGAGGAATGAAATAGCTCGACTGTGAAAGAGAACGAATGGCTCAGGAATCAACTGGTTCCGAGCAGACTCGTGGAGCTGCAGTTTGGATTATCGTAGAAAGAATAAGAGGAGCCGTCTTAGGAAATGACTGAACTTAAAAGACAGATGACGCCCCAGCTTGACTCGAGATCAAGACTCCTTACAGCTCGCACCAATAGCGGAGCGGCCGGAGATTGATTGAAAAGGCGCAGCCCTGCCGCCCCCCCTAGCCGCCTACCTACTCGTGTTCGTAGCTCGATCGGAGGTCAAGACTGTGGTCCGGCGGAAAAACAGAAGTCGTCCGTATCAAGTGATACGTGAATTGCTCAGTAGTGCTTCGCCACTACCGTAGCTGGCGGAAATAGCTTAATTGGTAGAGCATAGCCTTGCCAAGGCTGAGGTTGAGGGTTCAAGTCCCTCCTTCCGCTCCCGGCTTCGTCGTTTAGTGGTAACGAGTGTGCGCCCCTTTAGAGATAGGGGTGAGCAGCAAGCAGCCCCTTGTATAGGGTTCCAAACCTACCTTCCTAATAAGAAGAAAGGGGCAAGCCAAAACCTAGTCCTAACAAGTTGCTGGCTTTTCATCAGCCCTTGCGCGCTAGCCTTTTCCCTTACTAGTAAGGGGCTGCTAGTTGTAGCGCGCATTGTACTAGTGAATAGGAAAAGCGAATTGAGATTACTAATGACGGATGGAGGTTGAGGATAGAACATGTTCGGTCCCTCGCCCTTATCTCCTTCGCCGGAGAGACTGCAAATGATGGGAATCCTATCGATAAAGAAGAGGTATAAGCATCGCCTCTCGATCCAATCCGTCTTCCCTGGCCTCCCCAAAACACTCTTGATACGAAAGAGACCTCCCGCCATAGAGAAGAGATCTAAAGTCTGGGTCCCCTCGATCACCCTCCCTTGAAGCTGAACTGGTCGAGAGAGATGAACCCGCACCACATTTTATAACCTTCGAACCGAAAGCCCCAACTAGAGATGGAATTCCAGAACCTAAACCACTCCGTTGAGAGCTCCGTGACTCGTTCAAGGGAAGGTCCACCAATGATTGCCATTCTCCCCCTATCTGTCTCTTGATCCCTCATTCCACTAATCCGTTGTTACTTTACTGATTCATTCAAGGCATAGACTCCCTCTTTGTCTTATTAGCGCAGGTGTTCGTCAACGATGAAATTAAGACTCGAAGAAAGAGGGCTAGGCCCCGGGAGGGCTTTCAGGGACTGGGTAGGGTGGATTATAGAGCTAGGGGCTAAGGTTTGTCCATTGGGATTGGGCATGGACGAACCTCGACTGGGCCAGCATTGATGAAAAATGACAAAAGACAAACTTCTCCCATCGCATCATTAACCGGTGTAGGATGAAAGATCAGGTCCAGGATTCGAGTCAAATCGACCTTCCCTCTCATCTCAGGGTGAGGCAAGGAATTCAAGCAAATGTTCGTTCTTCAATATCTCAAGAAGTTGGATTAGCTGCTCCTCCGACCCGGAGTGGATTCTAGTGGAAGGGCAGAGCAAAGCCTTGCAGTAGGAAGGTGTTCGTTGCTGGGACGGGTTCAAACTGGACTGAAGGGAGGAGGAATTCAATAGTCCTCTCTTCCTGGGGATTCATCACTGGCTAGGGCTTTCGAATCAAAGCATGGGCATCTGCAACTAAGAGGGAGCAGTAGATCGTCGATGGAAGAGCCATGTCAGTCAATTTCTATTGGGACTTCTATGGATTATGGATTCGACTAGAGGGACTCCTAGCAGCAAACTAGTATAAAGGGGCCCCAGACGCAGGAGCCGCCAGCCGGATCGACCAACAAATGATAGCTATAACAAAGCTAATCCTATTAAAAATATAAACAACAGCACGTGCTCCAATGTCTTGAGTCACTGAGAACTTTCAAATCCGCTCCAGTAGGGTCACCGCATCCTTCTTTAATTCCCCAAGCGAAGAAAATGAAAAGGGGAGAAACCCATATCCGATGTCTGCACACTTAGCCTCGTACTTGACCTGTTTACGATGTGCTGTATCAATCACCGCACGACCGAGCACAAAATCAACCATCACAGTCTGCGTCAGAAGTGAGGACCCTGTCAAATCCACACACACATCAAGCCCAACGTCCCACGAATATAGTAACATATCCGCAGGGCGTAGGGGTTTGCCACATCCTCCACCAAGACCAATATCAACTTCCTTTCCAGCCGAAATCGCTGACCGAAAACATATGTCGACCAGAGTATCGCACACAACATTATGCCGATGCTTGATGCCAATAATACCGGCACAAGATACAACATGGTCTCCATAAATATCCCCTGCAAACAGACCTATTGTGCGAGCAAGTTGAGCAAGAATTCGAACAGATATTAGGGAAGGGCCTAAGCGGAATAGCATGCCAGAAACGGTAAGTCTTCACTGTTTAATAGTTAATGCTCTCTCAACCTAAAAATCAGAACACCCTCAAGCAAATCAGAGGTGTGATCCTCAATTTGAGGATTGCCACAAAAGCTATCTGTCGAGAGTTGATAGAGAAAGAAAAAGTTGATTTATGTGTTTGAGTAACCAAACATGTGTAATATTTATTTGTGTTTCTTCATTGAGTTTAGGCGGCAGCGAATCTACTATGGGATTACTCAAAGGTTAGTCTCCATTTTCGTCTTAGAACACACAAGGCGATCATCAAAGTAGCCCAAAAGCTACAATACCTAGAATGTCGGAAGCAGCTTTGTCTGCATAGGGCGATAGCTGCAATCTAGTGAAAGGAAGCATTAATTCGAAGAACCATCACTGCCGAGAACAGACACAAAGCCTCCAAAGGCAAAAAAGGTATAATAATAGGTAGGGCAAGTCTCCATTGCCAATCACACCAAACCAGAATCTAAAAGCAGTGGTAGTGACACAATACGCTACCTGAGCAAAACATAAGTAGCCCGCATCAATAAGAGAACGTTGGCCACATCATCACGAGTGCTGGGAACATGTACACATAGTAAAATAGAGTTTGGAAATACCCGCACATGCACGAAGAAGCAGCAACTCACACTAAGGGTCATTAATCCTAGCGACTGTATCGATAAGCTCAATGGTTTTGGCCACTCTCTTCATCACAAGCTCACTGCTGAAATCAAAATCCATACTAACAGGTCCACCAAGTAATTTAACCCCGTGCAAGGCCCGAGCAATATTAGGCGGGAAAACACCCGCAAGCCTGCTTCTAGGGTCTTCCTTTGGCCAAAAAACCTTAATTTTATCAACGTTGAGATGTAAGCCACAACTAGGTCCATCATCTATAATTAACTCTAAAACCTTCCTCACAACCAAAGTATCTCAAATAATAGTGCCATCATCCAGATACCAAGCCTGTAAAGAAAGGCTAAAGGAGTCTTTAATCTTACATATTAAAGGATGTAACACTAAGGCAAACAACAAGGGCCAAGGGGGTCACCCTGCTGTAACCTTTGACATGATTGTAAGGTGTGTTCCCCGTAGTACAATCTAGTTGGATTAGAGTAACAAAATTTCACCCAACGGGAAATAGCAGGACAACGAAGACGGACTTCCTGTAACATAACCTGTCAATCTACCAAATTGAAGGCATTTTTAAAATCTACCAACAACATCGAAAGACCAACATCATCTTCACGACCCTCAAACAAACGATTCACGACATGAAGTATAGCCTCACCACTTCCCAACACCCCAACCCCAAACTGTAGATCATCTAAATAACCATCTAAATAATGACCAATCATAACATCACTAACCTTGGAAACTAGACGCCTCCAAATAGTACCTACAACTATAGTACAAATACTACCACCCGGCTTAACCAATGGTGTAAGAGGGGCACTGGCAATATACTCACCCAGCATGTTGGAGAATTTCCCATCAAGAAATAGATTCACCACTTGGGTAATAAAGGAGACTAACTCATCAGAAATAGCAACAACAACCCCACTTAAGCAATCCATAAGGTATTGGGCACACAACTCATCCCGTCCATAAGATGTACCACGAGGAAAGCTCTTAATCTTGTTTAGAACCACAGCTGGAGAAGCAATAAGGTGTTGATGATCAATAGGTATATATGGCAATGAGGGAGCAGGCTTGAAAGGGTGCTTGGTCTTTAAATCCTCAAGAGTATCATCATTGTATGGAGCAACACCAGAAGAGGAAAGGACTCTAACTGCCGCAGTATAATTGCCATCACAAATCTTCCTCTTGCACTTCTTGATATTCCGCTCACCCAAATCAAAGTCTTCCTCATCAATGGTATGTGCTTAAATACACATACCTTTTACCTATTAAAATGAGCTAAAAAGACCAATAATGACCAAAAATACATAAAAAATGTATTGTATATGTGTATTTCGTGAATTGTGTCTTGCAGGAATGGATATATCACAAAAAGGGACAAAAACAAAGCCAAAACGAACAAAACCGAGCACGAGAATGGAAAGAGCGCGGAAAACCGAAGCCGAAGGCGTATACATCCTTAATGGGCCAACCCGTACCCATTTTATTAGGCCGGATCAGCCCATTAACATTGTATCTATACTAATCCAAGCCTAAAAATATAACAAAAACACAAATCTAAATCCATTTATCCTATATCATTTCCTGGCCCAAAGCTTAAAAGTCAAGCCCAATCCCATTTATAAGGTTCAAGTCAAACTAACGAGTCAACAAGAGATGTTATTGTCCCTCTTCCCCATTTCCCTCTCTTTTACACAAAACACACGCAGGGTAAAACATCATTTTCACTCCCCACACGCTCCCGTTCTTCTAGAAGCTGACATACCCCTGACACGTCTGACTATTTTATCCACGCTGGCGATCCCAAGCCCTTTCATTGGCTAATAGGACGTGAAAGTGATCCAAGGGTGTTTAATTGATGGATTGAAGATCAAGGGCTAGGATTCAAATGGATTGGGGAGCGTCTCAAGGTCTAGAAGACTCTTCTCATATCTATAAATAGTGGCAGTATAACACACAATAAAGCATCTAATGTAGTTTAGGAGTAGTGTAGAATAGCTTTTTATGTAATTTTCAGCTTATTTTTGCTTATTGTATTTAATCAATGTAATTTTACCTTTTAAGCTTGTAATCTTTTCAAGTAATCAATAAAATTCAGTTTAATTCATAATTGTGTTTTTACTACTATTTTTACTTATAAGCAGTTGGTCTTAAAGTGCTTTGAATTTGCTTTAATAAGCTCAACTAAGCTCTCAATTTCTTCTAAGCTATCTCTTATTAAGCTAAGCTTGTTTTAAGCTTAACTTAATAAGCTCATTACTCAGATTACTTAAAAATGGTCTTAATAAGCTGTTTGGATGATAAGCCAATAATAGAAGGGCTTATGGGTATTACCAGCTTATCTCTGATAAGCTGGAGCTTGTTGATTTAAGCTCTAAAGAGCATTATAGATCTTGTTTAGTTGGGATAAAGGTACACATTCCTTTTTCTCTATTTTAGCTTATTATCTTATTTAGCTTATTAATTAGCTTATTCTGCTTATTTCATGCTTAATTGTGCTTATTTAGTTTAATGTTAGCTTATGTATTCACAGTTATACGTATTAATCAAGTTTGTTTTAGTTAGCATTAAATATGCGTCACAGCTACTTGTCAATCAGTCTTCTTATTTTTCCAAAATTCGGCTCTCTATAAGTCATCTAATTATCATATTGCTTTATATCTGTGTTCATCTTATAAGCTTATGTCAAATCCTGTTTTAAGCTTAAACAATGCAAATATAAAGAACTTAAACAGGGTGTTTGGCCCCAGCACTATAACACATAGTATAAAACTGCTTGTGTTAATGTAATATGGTACCTTAGCAACCATAATTGATATGAGACTTAAATTCTTTGGTCTTAGGATAGTTTAATAAGTCTTGATTATAGTCTTTTTATTAACTTTGTCTGTGTAAGACGACAAAACCTGATTGTTTTTATCATATCCTTATTTTCTGTCTTATAAATGTGTATCAAACTGCTTAGTAATAAGTAAGTACAAGTGGGTCATTGTTCTCATAATAGAGCCTATGAATGGAAATCCAATGCACATCTGTTTTTAAGTCATAAATCCTAGGAATTGCCAGGTTAGTGTTTGAACTAAAAATCTGTCAAAATCATGCTTGTTCTTTTTAAATCCTTATGTGCAGATCATTAGAGGATTAATTCCTAACTTAGATTAGGTAAATTTTTGCTTCTCTTAGCTTATTTAAGTGTGTTCTTAATCTGTTTAGGCTTTTAGCTTATTAGTTTGCTTTTTAAGTCTTAATTTTTAATTTTCAATTAAATGTCTAAAATCCAAAAAGCAAAGAAGTCTAAAAGGGCAGACTTTTTTAGTTTAGGATTATAGCTTATTTAAGTTCAATAAGATTTCATTTGTTTATGTACTATGCTTATTTAGTCTTGGTTTAAATCTGTTTAAGATTTGAGTCTTTAATTTTTGCTTTCTAATGATCTTCAAATGAGACTTAAATTCTGACAATATCTCCTATTCCTCATCACTACCCTACAACCAATAACCACCTAGCTTATCGCTGTCATCTTTTTAAGTCTTTTTTCTAAGCTTATTTGCATCAATATTCTTCTTAATGTATTTTGCTAATATGTTCCTATAGTAATAATCTTTATCTGTTTTTAACTTTTTAGCCTTTTCCTTTAGCTTATTATGCTTTTATCTTTGTTTAAAAACTGTCAAAAGTTCCTTAAAGCCCCTGTCTTAATATTTTGTCTTAATGATTTTAGGTGTTTGTAAGCTTGATGCATTTGCTTATTCCTAGTTGTTTCATCTTATTAAGTGTAACACCCCCAAAATCAGGTCGGTGCGGAATGGTAACATTGGGGTGCTACGTCAAAGTACAAAAATCAAGATATAGAAAACGACCTAAATGACGTAAAATTAAGTTTCATTCGATGTCATGACAAAGATCATAGTTTTCACGTTAGGATCCCATAGTTTTGATAAAATGACATATAGATTTTATAAGACAATAGTTTCATTGAATTTAAGAAAATCTGAATCCTCTAATTAGATACCGTCCGAGGCTCCCATCCATAGCATTTATGCCTCACAACCTGAGATTAAAACCTGCGAAAACGTCAACAAAATTATTGAGTGAATTCATAGGTTTATCCGAGGAAATAGCGTGACCACCAGATTTAATTATATATTAGACTTATAAACATATTCAAACGCGATTTAACTATAAGATAATAATTAAAAGCGAACGCGTAAAACTCTAAAAATAAATAATGGAATTTATTAAAGTTGGAAAATAACCTGAAAATGAGAAATGTTACAGATGTTACAAAAACATCCTACGAATTTTCTCAATGCAGATGTTGCCAAACATCCTACGGATTTTCTTCAAATGTTAAATGCGTCAATGGTCAACTAGAAACCACAGCCTAGACGGGGATGGTCAGTCCCGATAGATCTATCCATAACACTAGCGTATACCCAGCAGGTAATTAACGGTTCATGATAAAAGGGGACTTAAATGGCAATACGGTAACTTAGGCAATAATGTAATCAGGAAATAGCATACAGTTTTGAAAACACTTGTGTCCAAAGAAATCAAGCATGTAATCTCCCCCGTATTTAATAAAGCAAGTAGTAGAAAAAGGGGCTACGAACTCACCTTGAGTGAATGGTAATCAACAAGTATTCACAATAGAAAATGCGTCACGCTTACGATCGAATGCAACCTAATCCAATATAGGTCGTATAAGTACTAAACACTTTGATTATTTATAGGTCGTATAGCTCATCATACTATCGTTCGGGCTATCATAATTAAGAGGTCATGTAGTGACGTATGAGGAGCTAGGACACTTTAAATCGTAAATCCAACAACTCGTCGATACGCCACCCCGAAGAGGCCTCATTATGAAACTCCCTAGTAATATAGCACTTTGATTAATACCACATATAGGTCTATATAGTTCAATCACCATCTAATTGTTTTGGTAAAATTGTGTTTAATAAGTAAAAACGTTTATAATTGCCTCTTTAGTAAAAACGACATAACTTTCGCGTTTTAAGCCCGATTTTGACGTTTCTTGTGCCCACGCTTTCGTATTAAGACGAGTTATCAATATTTGACATTTTCAAAATTTGGAACTTACTGGTGAACAGTAATTTTTACTGTTCACAACAGACCCTAAGTTTATTTTTATCGTTTTAGTTGTCGAAAACTCGTAAATGTCGTATCTTATTCGTTATTGCTTCGTTTTTAGCGATTCTTTCGAGCACGTCTTCGTTTTTAAAAGCTCTATCATATAAATGATGTTTTCATAAATAAAAGTCCCTGATGAACAGTAACTTTTTATAAAACTTATTTTATAAAACCCGGTATTAACGTAAACTTGAAATCGTCGTATCTTTTTCGTTATAAATCGGTTTTTCGAGTTTCTTATCATTTTAGAATCGTCATGAGGTGTATTATCTTTATAAAATGTAAAACCTATTGTCTAAAACACGAATTAAAACAGCCCACAATTGCCTTTAATCTTACATGAAATCATAAACTTTCTTTAATTAACTTTTAATCACTAGTTTATGCTTAAACATTTTCCACTTAAACCAACATGTTAACGTACTTAAAATCTCATTATTCCATGATATTACCAATCACATATCATATGAAAAAGTGTTAAAAATCATAATCACAAGTAAGTTATCCATTTAACATGTTTAAAAGCATCCTAATGGTGATATTGCTAAATAGAACATATAAACACATAAAAATAATAAAAGTAAAGACATAAAGGGTTTTAGGTAACCTTAATATGATGCAAAATAATGACCAACAAAATCTAAACCCTTGTTTAGATTATATACCCTAGCTTTTACAACCAAGAAACCCTAATCCACAATGAAACCCTAATCCTTCCTTTTCTTACTTCAATCCTTGTAAAGGCTTAACCAAGCCATTAAAACACCTTGAGGTACCTTAGATATGATGTTTGATCACTTTAATATGTGGTAAATAAAATTGTATGGATTGGGTGTGTATGTTGTTTTCAAGCCGTGGCTAAGGAGAAGAGAAAGAGAGAAATTGTGAAGTTTTCTTGCTAAGGAAATGAATGTGTGAGAAAACTAACTAGTGTGAATGCTTATATATATCAATCCTAGTCCAAGTTACTATTTGGTAGTCAAGACTTAAGCTCCAAGGGTGGAAATAGGTCAAGGGACCATGGGGAGGGTTTTAGGAGGTCTTGGTCAATGTTGTAAGTCTTGGACACAAGCCTTAATGAGCTAGGTTGTACAAGACTTAAGTTGGTATGCTAGTGAGCTCTTTGTCCCCTTAGGTGGGGGTTATCCTACGAAATCAAGGGGGAGGGGGTTTATGATGTGCTTTGATATTTTATGGTGATATCTTGTGTAACTTGAAGTAAATAAATGTGTAGTTTTATTTATAAATGTATAACTTGTAATGTATAGGTTTTAGTTAGTTTATTTAATGTACCATATGACTAACAATGTTTGCTTGGGTAAAGTTTAATAAACTTTGGGTATTGGGCATAAACATGGGTATTTGTTGAAGCGTAGAAAAGTTTTGGTGGTTCCGGGAATACCTAAATGTATTTTATCTCGAAACGTAAACGCTTTACGTAATTGACAAAAATAAAACATAATATGTTAATTATTACTTTCAAAAAAAAAATAATGTTTCTATCGTTGGTAAAATGTTATCGTTTAAGTGGGTCAATCGTCTCGTAAAATAATATTTATAAATTTAAAAATTCATATTAAATAATATATAATGCTCTTAGTACTGTTACCAAAATTGCTCCAAGTGCTGCAAAAATCAAACCTTTTTGTCACAAATGAAGGAACTGGTGCCAAACCAGGGGTTCCCGATGTGACTGATGAAGAATCCACTGAAAGTGAAGCAAAATCTTAGGGAAAAGTTGAAGATGAAAGCAATAATGATCATGAATCTAGAAGTAAAGGAAGTAATCAAGAGAGAGATAGTGGTGATGACAATACCCAATCTGACAATGAAAAAGGATCAGATTCCGAGCATGAAACTGTTGAGAATGAATCAGGTTTTGAATATGATCAAGAAGAAAATGAAGAAGAGATTGAAGATGATGAAGAAGAAGAGGAGGACGAGTTTGTTAAAACCTTATCCAATGATACTGATGATGAAGATGAAACAAAGAATAAAGATAAAACTGAAGGAGATGAAGATGAAGGAATGGATTATGCTACCAATCAGTTTGACGATGATGTGAATGTAAGGCTAAATGAACCAGTTGATGCTGATGAAGGGTTTATTCATAAGCAGGGTACCGATGCTAAAATGACTAATGTCCAACAAGGGAATGACAATCCGGAGATCGCACTCAATCAAGTCATAGAAGATGCTAATGTGACACTTTATACTGTTCCACAGAAGACTGAAGTTCTAGTTACCAGCTCTTCTCACTCATCCGACTTGGCATCTAAGTTCCTAAATTTCTCAGATATTCCTCACACAGATGTAGAAATTTTTTCTCCAATGGATGTTCATGTCCATCATGAGGTACCAAGCAATCAGTCACCTATACTTCTTACAGTACCTGTTTTAGTTATCACTGATTCTTCACCTGTATACTCCACCGTCATCCCGCAATAATTACCATCCTTTACTCCTCCACCGCAACAATCAACACCAACTTCACTACTAACATGGACACGAGAACGGATAGAGTGTACAATAGCCGAGAGTATGCTATCAAGGTCAAAAGTCAACTTTGGTCAACAAGTTCAACCAAAGTCAACTCACTAAATGACAAAACCTAAAAATTCCCAATATAGCCCCTCATTGTTAAACATATTTCACAAATAACCCTTAAAGCCCTAACGGTGTTAACTTTCTATTATAAAAAGCTAACACTCGTTATCTTTCTTATAAAACCAAATCCAAAACCTGTTAACCTTACCAAGCCCAAAACCATAACCCTTGGCCCACATTTTTACCCGGGTCAAATAAATTAAACTCACCCTTTTATAAACGCGGGAAATGTGGTTGTTACTGTTTATATTCTTCTTCATTTTACCCCGAGTCAAAATCAAAGGGTAAATGTAAATTGAGGACGTGGCTTAGTAATTCAAGCACCAATATCTAAGCTGGCAAAAGAAGACGTCATACAAGCCCGGTCAAAATAATCAAATGGGATAAAAAAGTAATAAAAAAGGGCGCGTATTTCCCTTTTACTATTCATTGTCTTCCCCGATTTACCACTCACTCAAATCAAAGGGCAAATGGAAATTGAGGACGTGGCCTTACAATTCAAGTGACTAGAGACAAGCTGGCAGAGTAATACGTCATGAGAGGCTCCCATTGGTCAATCCCTACAAGAATGACACGCGGGCTTAAGAAAGAAACACACAAGGACTTGGGATTTTGCACTAAAGTGAGTATAAAAGAAGCACAAAAGGTCTGACACACGGAATGCCACGCTGGCAATCCGTGTGCTCACTCAATTAATCCAACGAATGAAAGATACTATCCAATGATTAGAGGGAATCAATGGTCAAGATCAAAAGGAGCCTTTGAAGACTAGAAGCTTCTCTCTCAGCCTATATATAAAGCTCCTCACTCACAGATTAGGAGTAACTAGGAGTAGGAGTAGATTAGAGTAGTTTTTAATTTTCAGCTTGTTATTTTCTTTTAAATGTAATTTCCTTTTCAAGTTTTGTAATCCTTTAAATTTTCAATAAAATTCAGTTTCATTTCATGTCTTAATTCAAGCTATTTCTTAAATATAAATCTGTTTTTGTTTATGCTTTATTTCCAATTCAAATTTCCTTAGCTTATTGTGTTGGAAGGGAAGCCAGAAATGGATGGGCTTCCAAGACCTCACCAGCTTATTTTCAATAAGCTGGAGCTTAGTTGAGTAGCTCCTCGAGCATTATTGCCTTTGTTTAGCTAAGGTTTTTGTAAGTCTTCTTTAAATTTCAAGTTTCTTAGCTTAATAATTGCATTTGTTTATTTTCTGCTTATTACTTGCTTAATTGTGCTTAATTCCTTGTTATAATGCTTATCAAGTATGTTTGAGTATCTGTTTTCAATATTGATAGCTTAGATCTTAGTTTTCTTACTTTTGTCTTAAATATCATAAAAAACCAAAAATATTAGCATAGTTATTAGCTTGTTGATTCTGTCTTATTTGCTTATTGAAATCTGTTATTTAGGTGTGTTATAAGCTTGTTGTTATCTGGTCTTGGTATGATAAGCCTTTACTCTCATTATCTTAAGCTAAATATGAACTTAAAATTTCTAAAGGGGTGTTTGGATCAAAGCCAGTACTAACCACAAGTTAGTACTGGTAAGGGTTCTTGCCACTTTAGTTCATTTTAATCCTTTATATTTAAGTTTTAGATATAGATTTAAGGTTTGCGTTAGAGTTAATCTAGTTTTTATCAAGTTTATATCCATAAGCTCTTTATGCCTGCTTTTTTTTTCTAGCTGTTTTATTTACTCAATTTGATTTTGATTTATTGTTTTTAGAGTATTGAAACAAAGTCCTTTTGCTTGCATCATTTGGTTTCTGATTTAGTGTCAACTGCATCAGCAGTTCTAAAAGACAAAAAGGAAATTTTCATGTTAAGCTTTCAGTTAGTAAAACAGTACTAAGTGTTCTTAGTATAAGGTGTTTTCAACAAGATTTTTCAATAAGCAATTGAATTTCAATATAGTTTCTAAAAGATGTTTTAGAGAGCTTTTTAGTTGTAGTTTAATCTAGTGTAGCTTAATAGTGCATAAGGATCCAAGAGCTTATTGAAAAATAAGCTCAAAGATCCCTGTAGGGTCTGTTTGGGTCTCAAGACTTGTTAAGTGCTTAATTTAGTTTTATAGCTTATTTCTTATAACTTTTGCTTAGTTTTTTTTTATCTTAATTAGCTTATTAGGTTAGTTTAAATTAGTATTGAGCTTATTAAGTCAGTAGGGTTAGATTATTAGCTTTTTCATTGAAAACCAAAAAAATAATATTATGTCTGCATGTTGTTTTCAAATAGCTTTTTCATTAAGCTCTAGTAGTTCAAATTAGTTTTAAAAAGCATTTTCAAATAGTTAGTAGTATAAGCTTTTAGTAAGTGCAAGCCATTTTGTTTTAAGTCCTTATTTGCTAGTTTAAATTTAAGTTCAAAAGTTGCTAGTTGACTGTTTGGTTTGAAGTTTCCATTAAGAGCTTATTTTGATTTTCTAGTCTATTGCCTGTTCTGTGTGCTTATTTCTATCTTAGTTTAGCTTATTAGATTAGTTATTAAGTAGCTTGTAGCTTATTTGGTCTGTTTTTAGCTTATCTTAGTATTTGAGTTTATTAAGTTTAGAAAAACACCAAAAATATAGTTAAGTATTTCTGACATATCTTTAAGCAAATTCTAGCTTATTAGTGGCTTTTCAGATATAAGTGTTTTTATAAAAGGTGTTCGTTTTTAGCTTATTTACAACTTTTCTTTTATAAGTTTTAAAAAAATAATTTTTTTTTTGCAAAAAGGAAAGTCTTGGGACTCGAGCCCACGACCTCCCCCTTAAACACACACGCACTTAACCAATATGCTACAATAGCTCATCCGTCATACTTTCTTTCCATTTTCCTTTTAACCACTTTTTCTTTTCCTTTAACTAATTATAAGCCGTAGCTTAATTTCATCTTTTAAGGACTTAATTCGTTTGCTTAATTTCTATTTCTATTTTTATAAAATCTGTCTCACTATTTTACACTTTCAGTACTTTTTCTAGATTTTTTAGGATTAAGTTTGTTATTTTTAATCATTTTTCCTTGTTAAAATCTTTAAAAATTCATAAAAAATAGAAAAATAATCAAAAAAATATACTCCCTCCGTCCCACATTAAGTGTCCACTTGACTTTTTCAAAGTCTTTTTTCTTCAACTTTGACCTTAATGATTTCTTCTTATGTTTTTTTTTTGAACGGCAACTTTATTAGAAACACTAGCAAGAAGCTAGACAATTACAAAGAAATCAAATATGGGTGTTTAGATTTTTCTAAAGTTTAAAATCATTTTTTAGAATTTTTAGATTTAATTTGATAGTTTCTAGGATTTATTTTTAATCATTAAATTTGCTTTTAATTCATTTAAAAATTAAAAAAAAAAAATAATAAAAAATAATTTCTTTTCTTTAAATTTTCTTTTATCTTTAATTTTAGGTTTAGAAATTAGATTTGCATTCATTAGGCTTTAATAATTGGTCATACTGCATATTTGTCGCGTGTTCATCGTACCCGTTATTTGTTTTCGTGCTTCATTGTTATAGTTTGCTTATTTTAATTATTATTTTTAATTCATAGAAATAGATAATCATATCAATCTTCGATTCCATTCAAATCATTGTCCGAATTCAAACGTGGTTTCAATTTCATAAATCATTGGAGAAATAACGACCCGGGAATACATATCTTCCCGGTGTAAACTTACGTATTAATATATATATTTGTGGAATTTTTCCTTAACGCACCTTTGTCCTCAAAGGTAGTTTGGTAATTTTATATTATATTATATTTAATTATTACGTGTATAGAATTGCTACAATCAACCACTCGTTTGAGGGTGGTAAGCGGTAGCAAGACGGTGAGTGACCCCATACTTAGACATTACTTTAGCAAATTTATCATTACAGAAATAGGTTCCCACGGATCGCTTATATAGTCTCGAGGTTACCGATATTCGGGTGAAAAGAGATTTCAAAAACTTAAATCTAAACTCTAGCATCGATTGTGGCGAGGAGCGCCTTAGCTTTGGAACCATTTTGGATAGTAACTCAACAACGGCCCGCGTAGTCCAGTATGTTTTATTTCCTCTAGATGAGAAAATGGTCCCATGGAATGTCTATGTAGGAAATCAAAGATTTCACACAAGCTGGATGGTATTTTGTAGTCATCTCATCACGCTGTGAAATTTATCCACTGCGCTGGTGGCTTCGAGTAACAGTTTTTTATCTTACTTATGGGCATATTTGTAGATGTGGGCCAATATAAAATCACTGAATCAACAATACCCTTTATGGCGGTGTATGTTGGCACCGTAATGTCCCCGGTGGAGTTACACCCTATGGCAAAGGCTGTGAGGATGTCGGATAGCCTTCTTGGCCCCGGAAAAAACAGCGCCGGGTCACTTGAATCCGCACAGGTTATGAATAGATAAGGGTCGTTCCCAACAATAGTGTTTGACATCCTTTAAAAAAATTTGTTTTTCTGGCTGAGTTGACATTCCTTTGGGACAACTGAATTCCCCGCACGGTGGTATTTGATATCGGCAAACAGGTTTGTAGACGGTGGTTCGGTATTGGGTCACCACGAAAAGTCACCGTTATTAAGTGTCTCGAACGAGGAAAATTTTTGTTTATTTTCTTTGGATCTGAGAACATTTTTCATAGGGTTTCCTCCTAATCATGATAGTGATCGAACCGCGTAGTTCTCGGCTCCCTTCGTCTCAATTCTTTAAAATTTAAATATTTAAAAGGAGGAGAACCCACCAGAGAATCGCTCCTTGGCTGTCTTTCTTATTAAAGCGGTTGAAACTTACATTCATATTTAAACTAATCTATGAACTCACCAACTTTAATGTTGACACTTTTAAGCATGTTTTTCTCAGGTGAATTAGATGCTTGGATTATTTGATGTGCATTGGAGTCTTTACATTCAAGTTTTTCATGGTGATGCAATTATGGGACAACTATTATTTTGATTTCAGAAAATCAACGAGATTGTTTTACAAATGACACTTTTTAGAGGTCGTTCTCTTGTATCTAGCGCTGTGTATTATGAAGTAGCACCCCATGTGGTATTCCGCTGCGTTGTATATTTTTGGGGGTGTTACACGAGAGGCTTCAAAAATTGTTGGTTCAATCCTACAAAAATCACAACAAACAACAAACAACGAAAACGGAAGAGTACAAGCCTCAACACATCACAACACATTAAATAGAAAATAAAGAAATGAAAAAGGATAAGCATGAGGTGCCTCCCACGAAGCGCTTTGTTTAAGGTCACATAGCTTGACCTCGGTCTTTCTTTAAACACTCATGGGGGGTAGAAATGGAGAAACGGGACATCCGAAGAATGAATGTCCTCTCCATAAGGGAGAAAGTGAGAAAACGGACATATCTCCATCGAGCTATGAGCAATATGACAAATGTTGGCGAAATCCAAGCCTCGATGAGATATTCCAGAAGTAAGATAGTGCACTCCATCTAACCATGGAATTCCGGGATTGAAAACCTTGTCCTCGTTTTTACTAGAAAAAGATAGTAAAGTTTCTCCTTTGGGTAAGTTGAAGCAAAAAGGAAGTACACGATCCGTGATTGTAGCAAAGATAGAATGACGTTCCTTAAGAATAAAAGAGTCCCGGAGGAAATGTTCTCCCTTAAATTCTTTTCCAATGTTACAAGATTTTTATCATGAATGGCATGATAAACTAATACCTGGTTTGAATACTTTGTCCTCGTTTCCGAGAGAATTCAAGGTAATACTAGCCGACAACTCCGCAGTGAAAGGCGAGTCAGAATCTAACAAAGTAGGTGTAAAAGTACTTGATTCGTGGAATCAAGTGCAACGGTTTAAGTCCCATTTTTAAATCCTTGGTTTGGAAAAATGAATCATTAACATCAATTTGGATATCAAAAGTGAATCTTAATGGCATAACAATGGTAAAATATTGATATTTGACTGAAACTTTGTCATCTTTCATCATAATATCATCAAACTTCTGCGACGAGAAAGAGGTTTAGTTTTTTATTAAGAACGTGCTAAAAGACAAATTCTCTTCTTTCCTTAATCGCAATACTAGTTCATCATGTCTCATACAAATCCGGATCAACGAGAAAAACAGACGTTGTCTACATGAAAACAGAACCTTCCTCTTCGGTGAGAGTAAGGGAAGTAGGATTGCTACTTGAAACTTCAAGGGTGGGAGGGAGGGTAAGATCAATTCCTGGTAGAATCGAATCTCTTTCAAGATATGCTTCAAATTCTTCCCAAATCGATTCACTTTCTTCCCATAAAGTAAGTGTGAAGGAAGGAGAAGACTTAATCTCGACATCCTTATCCTTCTCTTCAAAGAGAGGATTCACGTTGCTAGATTTAAAGTAATCATCGAATTCGAAAAGAGGATTTGAATAAATTTGAAACGTTTCTCATGATCATCAAATTCAAAAAGAGGGATTGAATAAACTTGAAAATGAACATCTTTTTTAAGAAGAGTGAGTTCATCGACGAACTCCTCAAGATTATCACTAGTCTTCACCGGAGAAGAACTAGGAGGAAGAGTATTGAAATGATTAGTGGTACTGCCACTAAATGGCTCATCTTTCGAAAAATCAATGATAGAAATAGCAAGAGCAAATTGCTTATTCTTGCTTTTCTTAGATTTTTCAGCATAAAAGACGAGTGCATCGCTTCCTACTCTTAAAGTTAATTTTTCCTCATATAGATCAATGAGAGATTTTGCGGTACGAAGGAAAGGTCTCCCTAAAATAATAGGCACTCTCGGGTCTGGTTCAAAATTAACCACAACAAAATCAGCAAGAAAAGTGAAACCATCAACTCTAACTACAACATCCTCGGCTATACCTATTGGGTATGTAATGGAACGATTAGCAAGCTCGAGTGTCATTCGGGTAGGAGTCAAAGCTCCAAGCCCAAGTTGCTTATAGATAGAATAAGGTAAAAGGTTAATGCTAGCTCTAGAATCGGCTAAAGAATTAGTCCTATCAAGTTCTTGTAGAGCACACGGAATAAGAAATTTTCTGGGATCTTCGAGCTTCTCGAGAACTTTGTTCATGATGATTGCGGAACATTCAGCATTCACGGTTGTAATGGTGATTTCTTCAAGTTTCTTTTTGTTCCTTAGCAACGAGCTTAACCATTTGTTGAATTTCGGCATTTCGACGAGAGCATCTTTCAATCCAAGCTCTAAATGGAGTTGTTTAAACATCTTCAAAAACCTACTATGTTGAGCACTTGGTTTATCATTCTCCCTCACTTTTATCCTCTCGGGATATGGAAGTTTAGGTTGATACGACGTTGGTTTTGGAGAATTAGGCTCTTGAATTTCAATGTTAACGGTTTTCTTAGCTTTTGGTTTTGGAATTTCAATGAAAATGGAATCTTCTTCCTCTGGAGGTGGGACTTGTGCGGTACTTTCTAAACTTGGTTTTTGCACTTTGTCCATTGACGTCTCCGGGTTTTGTTCGGGTTCCTTTAGAGGAGTAGAAACAACGGGTGTAGGAACAAGAGGAGTCGAAGGTCCTTCACAAGTTTTACCACTTCGTGTGGTGATAGCATTGACATGCTCACGAGGGTTAGTTACGGTTTGACTTGGTAGAGTTCCTGAATTCGAAGACGAAGCGGTGTTGGAAGTTATGAACTTAGAAAGCATTTCCGTTAAATTTGTCATCTGGTTTTGTAAACCTTGGCCTTGATTTTGCATATTCCGTAACACAACATCATTAGCCTTGACATAATTCTCGAAATCGGTCTTTGAAACACCTTGCATTTGTTGAGTAGGAGCTTGATAAACTGGGGTTTGAATCGTTGGAGGTTGGTAAACTTGTCCTTGGTTGAAGTTACTTCCACGGTTTTGATTGAAATTGGTTCCTCGATTTTGGTTGAAATTATTTCCTTGATTTGGATTGAAACGGTTTTGATTGTTTTGAATCGGAGGAAAAGTTGTCTTGATAAACATTGCCATCGGTGGCTGGACAGTTTTTATAAGAGTGAGTACCTCTACAAGTTACACAACTCTGCTCGACCGCTTTTACGGATGCGGGAGCTTGGGCTTTTTATTTGTCGATAAGCATAGTCTTCATCAAATTCTTAAGTTCATAAACTTTGGTTGTAAGAGCATCAACATCTGGTGAAATTCCTGGAGTAGATGAATTCGAACTCCCTTTGGCAACGACTGCCTTGTTTCGTGAATTACGAACCTTGGATTTACTCTCAATAATTCTCAAGCATTCACGAGGCATCTTATCCAAAAAGTTTCCACCAGCAGTAGAATTCAACGAGTCTTGATCATTAGCATTTAAAGCATTGTAAAACGTATCCAATTGATGTAATTCTGAAAATCCGTGATGTGGGCATGCTCGAAGAAGGTCATTAAATCGATCCCAAGCCTCATAAAACGATTCTTCAAATCTTTGTTGAAATCTCGTGATTTCGTTACGAAGATTTATAATTTTTGAAGGAGGAAAGAATTGATTAATGAATTTGGAAACAAGATCATCCCATGTCAAAATCGATCGATGAGGTTCTTTTTCTAGCCAAATCCGGGCTGAACCTTCAAGAGAAAATGGAAAAAGCATAAGCTTAATCGACGTGCTCGGGACGTCCGGGAATCTCATTGTTGAAGTAATCTTATTGAAATAACGGATGTGAGCATGTGGATCCTCTTTATCATGTCCGAAAAACTGTTTGTTTTGAACAAGATTGATCAAACCATGCTTTAACTCAAAGTTAGCATTGATTTCGGGAATTACAATTGCATCCTCGTAACCCTCGGTGGGTGCTTGGAGCAATTGTGCCATTGTCTGGTTATCAGCCATCGGAACTAATGGAGGATTAACAAAAGGTTCTTCTAAATGAAATGGTTGAACAACAGCCTGTTGGCTTTGTTGTTGACGGTTACGGTTGCGGGTTTGAGAACGAGTGCGCATGCACAAAGTAGAAAAAGAAAATTTTAAACTAAATTTAAACTAATTTTTTATTTTTATTTTTTTATTATTATTTTTTTTAACAAACTAAATTAACGGATAACGAGAAGACAACTTAAACCAAATAATCAAATTTACTTCACGGTAGCTCTTGAAAATGTACTTCAAAGCTTGTTGTGGATTTCCCTGCACAAAAGTAAGAGAGTCAGTGTCTCTTGGGGACCCAAGCCACTACTGACTTGAGTCTGCCTTGTGGATCTATATAATTTACTCTTTTTGAGACCCATGATCCACTATTGTCTTTGGAGACATTGTTTAAATCAGTCATTTTAGGTCTCCAAACACAACCTGCTGAGGCCTTAACAACAATGACCTCATTACCCTTAACAGCACTAACTATTGTTTGCCTAGCAGCATTAACACCATTTACTCTGACAGTATTAACTTTTTCATTTGAAATACTGGTATTTGGTGCTGTTGATTTATAAAAAGACCTTCTAATAGGTGAATTAGACTTATGAAAAGCATTTGTTCTTAATTTTGAAACATTCACTCTATTTGTATGGGTAGCAGTATTAACTTGTTTGACTGCACCAGTTGATGTTGCTGCTCTGAAAGAGCTTTGCTTAGCAGCACTATCTGGTACTCTTCTAGACCTTGTTAAGACTGCAGATGGAACAAATTTATTTTGATGATTTATTC